>JAQIXL010000067.1:0-66080 GCA_034700245.1 Poikilolaimus oxycercus
CGGGTTTTTGCTTTTTAACGAAATTAACGATTAACGAATTAACGGGTTCAAAAAATCTGTTAACGCACGGCCCTGTGAAGGATGTCGGCGACTTCGACAGCCCCGACTACGATTTCAACGAGGAGCAGCTGAAGAAGCTCGTGGACAGGACGCGCATCAACCCCTTCGCCTCCTTCGACGGGATCGACGCTATGTGAACGCCTCTCCCTCGAAACTCCACACGAATAAAGACCTTCTTCCTTCAGAAGAAGTTACTAAGCGTCGAACCCAGAATACCATATTTATTGTTAAATTGGCAGGAGGACAAAGAGAAAGACTCGAAGGAAGGGCAGTCACGGGGGACAAGGGACATCACAGCAACGAAAACAACAGGGGACGAGTAACACAAAAAACAACTAGAACTTCAACTCGAGGAGAGGGACGACGCCGTTGATGATGAAGAAGACGACGCCGAAGAGGCAGAGGCAAGAACTTCGAGAGCCTCTGCGTCGTCTTCTCTGTCCGTCGTACCACGAGCCGTGCTCGCCGAGCTGCCTTCGTCGCTTTCGAAGTCGTCAGGGAAAGCAACAGGGAGATCTTTGAGACGTTCCACTTCCTTTGTTCGAAGAGACTTTCGCTCTCTTCTCACTCCGAATTCCTCGAAGATCTCTTCTCGCAAGTTATCCAACTCCCTCTGAAGCGACTTGAAAGAGGCAGGTGCACTCACATTGCTGAGGAGACCTCGCCAGCGTGCAATTTCTTCCTCGGCTGCTCTTTCGATTATGCTGAAAGGGCATTGGGTAGAGGGAAGAGAAGAGACTCACCTGTCACTGTAGACTCCTCGACAGATGATCTCGTCCATAACAGCCTCCTTGAAAGCTTTCTCCATCTTCTCTCGCTCTTCTCTTCCAGGTCGAGGGGCCTCTTCTAGTCGTCGTCTGGGATGAAATGAAGAAGTTTCTTCCTTCCGTGGAGGAGCTTGTGTTGGTGGCGGAGAGAGAAGGAGCTTCCTGGAGGCGGGTGCCTGGTAGTGGCGCGACTCGAGGATGCGCGCCTTGGCGACGGCGTTGTGAGTGTGCAGGGCGAGGGGAAGCCGCATCGACGGCGCATATCGCCCATTTCCGTTCACGAAGTCTGACAACTCTCGGCGATTCTTCGACTCCTTCAATGCTTTCTTCAATCAAACAGGAAGAGGACGAACCTTGGAGAAATGAAGATTCCTCGCCGCGTCGGCAGAGTGCGTCCTTCTGGCTCGCGGCACATAATGAACGCCTGCGAGTCTCCTTCTTCAACGAGAAATCTTACTAATGGGACTGTTGAAGAGGGAGAAGGGCGGCGAAGTGTCCACTCTCGCGGCGACTCCCGAATGAAGTCTGAAGGTCTCGAGGGAGAAGAAGGATTACCTGTAGTGGTGCGAGACGAGGCTCTCGGCCGACTCGCGCCACATGGACGCCCTCTCTGAGGGTCTCCATGGAGACGCCTCGAGGGGGCGACCCCTCATTAGTCTCTCGAGTCTTCTTCCTCCTTTCACTTTATTTACATTGCACTTGGAAGGGAGAAGGGGTCAGGATTCGGGGGCTACACGTCTCGCCGTCTTGATTCGAGGCACAAATGGGAGATGAGCACAGAGGGGGATCTTCCTCACGAAGGCCATCACTCTCGGCGGCCATGAGTAGACATCGTCCTCCTCGCTGATGTCCACGACAAGTCCTCGTTCCCGGAGACCGCGCTCTTCTCGAGTTGCCCCCGGCACGGTGTTGTCCAAGAGACAAGCGAGACTTGCACCGATGAACATGGGAAGAGTGAGGAGGACATTGAGCACTTGGTCGATCACCTCTACTCCTGCACAACTTCAAAGAAGGGAAAGGGGAGACTTGCCTGACTCGACATGATGATTCTTGAAGTGGGCAGGCACGATCATCCCTATCATGATGGAACAACCAAAGATAAACCTTGAGAGGGAGACCTTGCACTTTTGTCACTTCACTCACATGTTACGGGGATTATTCATATTGACGAGGGCGGCGATGTTGCTCATCGCCACTCCAACCACCATCGACATCGACGAGGCGAGCACACTTCCCACAAGAGGATCGGGGATCGTCGACAACAACGCTCCCACCTGCATCCTTCTCTCCTTCATTAGTGAGGAGACCTTGGTGAAGGCGCCGAGGATGATGAACATGACGCCCGCGAAGACCATCGTCGCCCTCGAGGCCACCTGCGAGGCATATTTGCTTTTGGCATTCCACTTCAACTCCCCGACACGTGTTGACACGGAGGAGAGGGGAAAGGAGAAAGAACGAATTGGGAAGGGCTGTCAACAAGCAAAGCAGTAACTCACAAGAGTGACACCGATAACACCGATGTTCTCGGTGTGAGTGGTCATGCCGACTCCCGGTCCGATGAGACCCGAGATGACCGAGCCGAGAGCTGCAACTCTTCCTTCTATTCACTCTCTTCCCTCACCTTCAGAGAGAATTCCCCTGTTGATGGCGTGCGAGGGTGGAGGTCGTTCTCTGGAGACCCTCGACGCCGTGTGATAGTCTCCCACTGATTCGAAGACGGAAGTCATCGCTGACACGATGTAAGCGAGGAGAAGACCCGCGTGCAGCGTCGGGGCTCCGAATTTCCCTGCGAGCTTCTTCTTGAAGAAGGAGGTGGAGGATCTACCGGGATAGGGAATGGAGAACCAGGCCGAGTCGCGCAGCACTTCCACACTCGTGTTCTTGTCCACTCGGGCCGGGCTTCCGGGCGGCGCGGCATTCGTAACGGTGAGAAGAACACAGAAGAGCCAAGAAGTGAGAATTGCAAACAGGTACTGAGACCTGATTGAAGACAGAGAAGCGGCCACACTCACGGGGTACTGGCCGAAGAGATTCACGCGATACCAGTGGAACTGACGATTCTTGATGCCTGGCACTGGGACCTTCACATCGGCCAAGTAGAGGATGACGACGATTAGAACAAAGAACTGACTGCAGACTCGGAAGAGAGCAGATGACTCACATGGTGGACACCCAGTGCTGCTGCATCTTGCCGACACACATGTCGACGGAGGAAAGAGCGAGCAAGATCATCAAGGGAGACACCGTGAGGGGTCCCACGAACTTGGTGAGGAGACCGACGAGGCCTGTCACCGAGATGAGGATGGGGACACAGGCTGAGACTAGGAGACAGCCGAGGATCTGCACCTCTTCCAGGACAAAGAAAGACTTACAAGAGCGAGCTTGGCATAGTATTCTTCTTGGGGAACGGTGTCGTCCTTGCTGTGACGGCATTTGTATTGAGGCAATTGCATGAAAGCCTGCACCGACGGGACATAGGCGAAGGCCGTTCCTTGTAGAAGCGCGAGTCTGGATTGTAAAGGGACGGGGAAGGGACAAAGGGGACCTCATGCCGAAACACGTCTGCACGATGGTGGAAAGTCCCGAGGCGACGAAAGTTGAAGAGATCAGAGAGACGCGCAAGTCGTTCACGGCGTTGCCCGCACAAAGTTCGTCGGCGAGCAAAATGGGAATAACAAGGAGGGCGCTGACGCAGACCATCACTTGCTGCAACGTCATTCTCCCCCTTCTCCCACTCACCTGAAAGCCATAGAGGACCGTGGAGCCGAATTGCGGCGTGTCTCGGGGGCCATAGAAGCGTCGTGTGGACTTGGGTGCCTCGACGGAGAGTTCCTCCTTGAACTCTCCCATCTTGAGACAAGGGAACGGAAGGGGAAGCGAGACGACGCGGCGGGGGAGCGGGAGAGGCAGGCGGCGTTGCGGCGACGAGCGGGCGGGGACTGCGGAGCGCGCCTCTCTCGTGAAAGAGAGACGCGCTAAACCAGCAACACAATTCGGCGGACTGACGATAATGTGCGAGTTGCCCGTTGGATGTTTGTGTTGTTCCGAGGCGACACAACAAGTCGTCTTTTATACGAGTACGCGTCGTCCTTCGGTCTGTGGAGGAGGAGTGGAAGAGGAGGAAGAGGGGGAAGAAGGGGAAGAGGGAGAGATCTACAAGGATCGCTGATCATGTCACACTCGGCTCTGGGTCTGTACCCGAACGCCAACATACACATAGAAATCTGCGAGTGTTCAGGGGACGGGGAAGGCCGGGTCTCAGGCCATGCGCTTGTGTGCCTTCTGCACCACGTCGAGCTTCGCATTCACGTGGCCGAGAAGGGGCTCGATGCCGGCGTAGGGCGCCTCCTTCGTGCCGTGCAGCATGAGAGTGAAGCGCTTCAGTGTGCCGCGATGCTCGCCCTCGCCCTATTGAGTTGAGAGGAACAAGAGAAAGAGACCTGGAAACGGGCGACGAGACGCCACTTGCCGCGTGGGTTCTCTCCCCAGGTGTGCGTGGTCATGAAGGGCCAGTTGGTGAAGCCGTCCTTCGCGTCGTCGTCCTTCGGTCGTCGCGAGAGGATCATCGTCCTGCACAGCCATCGATTCCCTCTCGGCTCTCTGCCCGCCTCACCCCGGCATCCGCCATTCAGATTCCCCTCCCTCGCCTCCCTCATAACCTTCTCTCTCCCTCTCTCCCCTCCCTCTTCTCATCTCAAGCCCCGTTTGCTCAACGTCTAAATGCAGCACAAAACTTGAAATGAACACGTCTACAGTTCGCCCAATCTTGTTGTCCCCCTCACTAATCGGCTCAAGAGGAGAGAAAGAACAGACTGGGTGCCAGAGGGAGAGACGAGGTAGAGGGTGGTGTCTCCACGGCGAGTCGAGTTGAAGGTGACGACCGCCTGCACGTGTTCGAGGTAGTTGACTTCCGTGGCTTCGCCGCTGCACGCGTCCGTGTCCAGCTCGAGGACCAAGTTACCCGTCGCCGGGATCTCACTGAAGAGTCTGAGAGAGAGAAGAGAAAGAGTACTGAGGGATGTCGATGGTGCCGGCCTCGCAGTGGAAGCGTGGGGGAGCCGTCTTCCAGACCATGGCGAGCATCACCATCTCGGCCGCGTCGAGGACTCCGAAGCCGAAGAGATGGTTGTACTCGAGGCCGACGCCGTTCATCTCCCACTCGAAGTGCGTGCAGTTGCCCGTGCTCTTCGCCTTCTTCGTCGCTCCCTGAACTCTCTTTTCTTCAGACTTCAAAGAAAGACACACATCAAGTCCGAGATCGGGCAGCTCGCGGCAACGACCGTCGAAGAGGGAGTTGCGGGTCGAGGTGAGGACCGTGAGGTGCTGGAGGTCACGCCTGAAAGGAGAACTGAAGAAGAAGGGACACGAACCAGGTGAGGGAGGGATTCGCTTCGAGGGCGAGGGCGAAGACGCCGGCCGCCTCGGGGGCGGCGGCGGAGGTGCCGGAGTGCGAGCGAGTGCAGCGGCCGTAGAGATCTGTAGTGGCGACTCCAGTCTCGGGATTGCGTCCTCCGTTGGAGAAGGTGGAGGCGAGGGTGGAGGAGCAGGACTCGTCGTAATGGGCATTCTCTCCGTTGTTGATGGCCGAGTTGATGGAGATGGTCCACATGGAGGCGGCGTAGCCATCGCAGTTGCAGTCGTCGTCCTCGCCGCCGTCACCCGAAGCCCAGACGAAGATGGAGCCGAGTCCGTTGCGTCCCTCGTTCACTCCCTTGACAATAGCTCGCATCGTCGCGTTCCTCGGTCCATCGACAGTCTTGCCGTCGTCGGTGGGTCCCCAAGAGGCGGAGTAGATGTGGATCTTGTTCGGCTCGTGTCCCATGGAGTTCGCCTCGATGAGATCTGTCATGTAGGGCTGGTCGAGCATTCGGATGCCCGCCACCTTGCTGTCATAGGCCACGCCCACACCGCAGACGCCGTTGTCGCGAGCGGCGGCGATCTCACCCGCGCAGCTGCAGCTCTTCATGAGAGAGAGTCAAGGCGAGTTACCGTGTGCCGTGCGAGTTGAACCAATCGTCGGTGTATCTCGGATAGGGGAAGGGGTCGTTGGAGGAGAAGTCGTAGCTTGCTTCCGCGTTGAAGTTGTTCTTCAGGTCGGGATGCATGTAGTCCACGCCGTCGTCCATGATCGCCGTCGTGATGTTCTTGCCCGTGAAGCCAAGAGCCCACGCCTTCTCCACGTTCAGGTCAAGTCTCGGCTTGCCGTTCGCTTGTCCGGTGTTCTTCTACAAGGAGAAGAGAGGATGAAGAAAGAAGAGGAAGACCCACCAAGTACCACTGGTATTGGTAAAGGGGATCCGTTGGTGACTGCACGGGTTTGAAGTCGAATTGAGACTGAAGACGCTCGGCGAGCGGGCGATAGCCTCGCTTCGAGCGCTTGTAGCCTTGGAGTTGCTCGACGTGCTTGATGCCGTCGTCATTAGCCAGCTTCTTGTGATGTCCAATAGAGCGCTTGGTCCTGGCATGCGAGAGGGCGGGCTGCTCGAAGTGGAACTCGGTTTCCGAGCCGAGCACCTGAGAACTCTTTAGAGGGGGGAGAGGGGGGAGGACTCACGGGGCCGCGGTTGATGAAGCCGTGTCTCTTCGCGATGCGATGTGCATTCTCGAGGCCGGCCTCATGCGTGTGCACGAGGAAGTGGTTGGTGAAGACCTCGACGGCCGACGCCGCAGCCACAAGCCACGACGCCGCCAACACCAAGCCCCCTATGTACATGATCTGAAACGAGACTTCTGTCAGAAGATCCAATCACAGCCAGAGACAGCTACTGTAACCCCCCGCGTGCCCCTCCCTTGCCAATCTCGAGCTCTCCAAGGAAGAGGCAGTAGGGGGCCGAGAGTGAACAGGTCATTGGAAGGAATCAAGACGCCTTTCAACTTCTCACATTTCAGAATGCCTTTTGCCTTGAAGAAAAGACGTCTTGGACTGGAATTGAGAGGGGAAATGCTCGAGGACCCTCCACCCCCTCGACCCCCTCAACTCCACGCTCTTACAACAAGAGACGCAAGAGGAAGAGACTCTCTCCTCTGACAGTACCGACAGAGAGAAAGACGTGTGAGTGAATGAGTGGAGAAGAGCCTTACCGGTGGGGGGAGGAGGGCGCCGCTGGCGGCTGGCCACCCTTGCAGTGGCGGATCGATGCTGCCTCGGCGCCTCAGGCCTCGCTCCTCCCTCCGAAGACCCTGAAGGCACTCCCCACGACGACGAGAGACACAGCTCCCTCGACGCCTGCCACTCGACCTGCCTCCAGCTCGTCCTTCGTCCAACGAGGAAGCACAAGCAAGGGAAGAGTAGATCCACGCAATTCCCCTCACACACTCTCTCCTTCTTCTTCATTCAGCATCTCCTTCAGCTAGTAGCCCCTCGACGTCTTGAGTAGTGTGTCCTTTTCCGTCGTTGCTCAGAGAGGACCAACTCGTGACAGAGGAAGGATGTTCCGGGAAGACCGGAAGAGACTCTTTGACTCCCCTGCCTCGCTGCATCCCTCGAATGCCTTCACTCACCTTCTTGGTGCTCGTCTCTTGGTGCTCGCCCCTCGAGGTGACGTCAGCTGAAAGGGAGGCGGCGGGCGAGGACTACGCTTCGTCCACAACCGCCCTCTTCGAAGACTCAAGAAGGCGTGTCCCAGTCTGCACACACGTGTCCTTCATCCCTTGCATCTGCCTCTGAAGAAGAAGGAAAAAGGTCGGGGTAGGGGGAGAAGCAGCTGCGGAATCTCGTCCATAGAGGTTCTTCGAAGACGACGACGCATAAGGAGCCCAGCTGCTTTTTCTCATTCCTCGTGTATGGAAGAGGGAGAAGCGGCGAACGAGGCAAATCCCGACTTGACACAGTTCCCCGCGGCCAATTGCGGGAAGAGGAAGAGGAAGGGAGAGGAGGGAAAGGGAGAGGGCCGAGCTCCGAAAGCGAAAGCAACTCCTCCTCACCCTCACCGGACCTTCTTTGTGCGAGTGGTCAGAGCGAGAAGGATGCGAGTGCTCCTCGCCCTTCTCCCCTCCGTGCGAGCCTTCTTCTTCGGCAACTCTTGTGGATGCCAGGTTCTTCCCTCTTCCTTTCAACACCTTTCAGCCTTGCATGCCCGTCCGGGTCTGTCCTCCGCCTCCGACCTGCGCCATTCCAGCGCCTTGTCCTCCAGTAATTTCTCTTCATTGATCAAATCTTCAGGTCTATTCGGGATCGTCGTTTCCAGCGACGTACACGACCTTCCAGACTGACTACTCCTACCCTTCATCTCCAGTCTCGTATGCAGTGCCTCCTCCCCCACCTCCTCCTTCTCCTCCTCCACCACCACCTGTTCTCACTGCTCCTGTCAGTGTTTCCTCCTACCAGGAGTTCACTCCTTTATTGGTCCTTTCTCTTTCCCTCGACTCAATCACTCAGATTCCACCAGCACCGCAAATCCCGCCGCCAGTCTCTTCTGTTTACACCCCCGTCGGAGAATACGCCGAAAAGGTCTCTTATACGGTAACTCCCTCCTCTACTCTCTCTCCCACTGAACTGTTGCAGCCATTAGTGACAGCCTATCCGAGTCTGATGGACTACACGGCCGCCTCCCCGAGACTGCCCACTCTTGTCACTCCTCCACGTGAAGTTCTTCTTTCTGTGAATGCCTTCTTCTTTAGCGAGAGCGGATCCGGAACTCATGAACGAGTTGGTGGAGGAAGTGCTGCCTTCGGGCGAGATCGGCAAGGTCAACACGGAGGGTCTTCTTCCGTATGCTAGCGGCAACTATCCACGACGAAACTTGCTCTTTAAGAGACTCACAGTCTGCCCTTCTTCTCTTTCTAATCTTTCTCAGCTAAACAACATGCTCGGTTCGCAGACCGTTCCGAAAGCTTCGCAGACTTGCAACTCGGAGAAACTGGCGGCCGTTCTCTCCAAGGTGAGCGACTTCTACAATCATTGTTCGCAGTCGATTGTCGGCGATGTCTCAGCCTCGAAGCGTCTCGTCGCCTCGGCGACGTCCTTCGCCTTTGCTGGATCGCGCTTCGACGTCTTTTGTGCCACTGGAGAGTTCAGCTTCTCCATTCATGCGAGGAGATACTGTGAAGTCACCAAAGGCTCCGTCACATGCTTCGCCTTTCGCTAATCATATCACAATAAACGACTCTTTGCTCTTCCTCTTCCACTCATATGAAAGGATCAAGCAACATTCCAACTCTTTCCAACCCTTCTTCGCCCTAGGACAGAAGCTGTTGGATGAGGACGCGCTCCCTCCTCGCCTCTCGCCTCCAGGGTTGACCTCACTCCCCGGGTTGCCCCACATCAGTTTGCCTGGTGTTCTCACCTCGAGTTCCCGTCTCCCCTTCTCTCTATCTCTCGTTCTATTTCCCCCTCCTATGTACTTCTTCCTCGTTCCTCAGCCCTGAAAACATTCCCATCGAAGAAGGGTCAGCTGATTCGTTTACCGTAGTAAAAATGTGTCTTCGCGCGGGCGTCGAACGTTCGCTGGATGCTTCGGACCGAAAATGTGCATTCAAAAATTCGAATCTCGTTTCTTTCTTTCTTCGTCCGTGCAGTTTCTTTTGGTTTATTCGGCTGATGTTCTCTTCGTTTATGGTTTAACTCCAGCTTTTCATCACTAACACCATCTTTCAAGAACTCATCTTGAGCTTTGAAATTGGTTTCAGTGTGGAGATGTCATCGTATCCTCCGCACATTGTTGCCGGTCCGAACGAATGCCAGGTGCAGTACCCAGCGCATGTGGGAATCACCAAAGTCCAGGTGAGCGAACATTTCGTTTCTTATTTCGACTTTAGTTCTGTCCGGAAATCAATTCGAGGCACTTGGTGGTCAGTGGCTGGGACGGCACCGTTCGCATCTTTGACACAAGCAATGCACACGAAGCTCAACAGCGACACTCGTACTTTCATGGCAAGCCAGTACTGTCGTGTGCCTTTGTGGTAAGACTCGTGTTTCGCAGTTGATTCGGCATTCAGGGTGCTGATCGAGTGGTCAGTGGTGGACTTGATCAACAAGTGAAACTTGTGGAATTGGGATCTGGCCGAGGTTTGCGCTCTTCCTTATTCCCACTCTCCTCCTTGCAGAGACCCAGCTTGGAAGTCACGGAAACGCGGTGCGTTGTGTGGAATATTCACGCAATGGACTCATTGTGACCGGCGGATGGGATTCCTGTGTGAAGGTCTGGGATCCGAGGGCAACTGGTGCCATCCATCACGCTCCCACTTCGGAACGAGTCTACGCTCTCGACGTTCTCAATGAGAAAATCGTTGTTGGAACGAAGGACCGACGAATTCTCGTATGGCTCCTGCTGTGCTAGCTACGTTTTTTTTTAGATCTGGGATCTACGCAAGATGACTCCACAACCAGTGCAAGATCGAGAGTCGCCGCTGAAATACCAGACAAGGGCGGTGAAGTGCTTCCCGTCGGGAGAAGCCTTCGTAGTCGCGTCGATTGAAGGACGAGTTGCTGTTGAGTACTTCTCAACAGACCCCGAAGAGCAAAAGAAGAAGTATGCATTCAAGGTATTGTCTGTCTTCTTTCTCAAATATCATTTAGTGTCATCGCGTGAAAGAGGCGACGGGAGGCCCAGACGGAGGCGGCGTGGAATACATTCACCCAGTGAATGCGATCTCCTTCCATCCGTACTACAACACGTTTGCCACTGGAGGTTCATCACATTCTTCTCTGAAATGTTATCTTTACAGGTTCTGATGCTATGGTGAACATATGGGATCCCTTCAATCGCAAGCGTCTCTGTCAACTTCACAAGTTAGACATCTTCCTCATTATCACTCTTCTTCCTTATTGCAGGTTCCAAACGTCGATCATGTCGCTGTCTTTCAACGCAGACGGATCGCAGTTGGCAATAGCATCGTCATATGGTTACGAGTTGGAGACGGACCCGGTGCCGATGCCCGAGAACACGATCATCATCCGAAAGATCAGCGAGATGGAATGTCGACCCAAATAAGCGTCTCACAAACAGGTCTTTCCTTGTACTTCATCTCCGCGCATCTCTTCGTTCCTCTTATTATGTGTGTGCTATGCGGCCCCTTCTTTGGCCTTCTGCTTGTATAAACGGAAGGTGAAATTCTGCCTTGTTTGATGAATTGGGTTGAACATTTGTGAGTCGTTTATTCTTGTAAAGGGGTCAGAGTGTCGGCTTGAGGGCGAACATTATTCCGGCGGCGATACCGGCTAAAATAATTATTCACGTTGAAAAGGGATTCAAAAGCGACGAACCGGAGGCGGGAACAGTAACGAGCCATGCTAGAGCCACTTGACCGAAGAGACTCCATTTCACTCCGCTGCCCGACTTGAGGCAGCCCACGGCGACGACGCTGCCCACGAGACAGTGAGTCGTGCTAATGGGCAGCCCTAGCTTCGAGGCCCCGAGTGCTGTGATTGCTGCTCCGAATTCTATCGTGAATCCACTGAGAAATGCAATTCGGGGAAAAGGTCCACCTTGCGGGGTTGACGTCACTCATCTTCGAGCCGACGGTACGAATGACTCGATGGCCAATTAACCAGAGACCGACGCAAATAGCGAGGACGCCGTAGAGCAGGACGAAGATGGGAGTCGCCTCGCGTTGGGAGACATCGCCTGAGCGATAGATTGCCAACAAGGATGTGAGGGGCGCTATTGCATTCCTTCAGAACTCTTCATGAAGGCGACACTTGCCCGACGTCGTTTGCTCCGTGCGCAAAGCCAGCGAAGCAAGCTGTAAGAACTTGCACGGCACTGAAGAGTCGCAGAGTTCGCAAGTCTTCGACTCGTTGATTGTGGGGAAAGAACCAGGCAAAGAAAGATCCGAGTCCTAGAAATGTGGAACACTTTTCTTGAACAGAAATGAGACCTCGAACTTGGGAGAAGCGCGGCTGAACTGCGGGTTTGCAGTTGTCGACAGCGACGACTTCCTTGCTCACACTAAGAGAGTCCTCCTCCTTCTTGTATGCAACCTGCTGAGACTCGGAAGGAATATCTTGAAGAAACATTTCCTATAAGGACGGAGTACCTTGAACACTCTTCTGAATCCGCCGGTTGACGAAGAAATGCGAAAAGGCTGCTGCAACAAGTCCGGCGAGAAACGTGGCGACGAGCACTGCCCACAAGGGAATATCCGAGAGATGAAGGACTAAACCTAGGGAGGAAAGTCGGCTCTCACCGCGCGAGCCGTTGTGAGTAACCATAAAGGTGTTGAAGGCGGCGCAGAAGAAGTAAAAGACGGGCAGGAAAGAGAGACCATTGTCGAAGGGACGCTTCTAGAAACTTTCTGAGACCTTCCTCGCTCACCCTTCTCAACACAGAGAAGTCGACGATGAGATAGAGAAAGGAGGAGACGAGACCCGAGAGGAGCGGCGAGATGAACCAAGAAGCGACTGCTCATTCTTCTCTCCGCCGACAGGAACGAACCGATGTAGAGGAGCTTCATCCAGTGAATGCCGTGCACTCCGCGGAGGACGAGACTGAAGCCGACTGTGGCGCCGACGAGTGAATGAGTCGTCGAGACGGGCATGTGCAGAAGAGTGGCGAGCAGAAGCCAGGCACTGCAGCCTGCTCGACTAGACTGAGAGGGGAAGGAAGAACCTCCGAGGACGGCGACCTGCCCGACGAGGAGCTCCTTGGGGGTGTCATTGTAGACGGCGACATCGATGACTCCCTTGCGCATGGTGTCGATGACATTGTAGCCGACGAGGACTGCACCCAAAGCCTCGAAGAGAGTCGCCAAGAGGTAAGCTTGCACGATGGAGAGCGCCTGCAAATCCCCTCATCGAGGCGGGCGAGGCTCGTTGTTTAGGGGAAAGTGATGAGTCAGGGAAAGTCTAGTCGGCTGCGAGTCTTGTCACGTTTTGGTGAGTGAGGAGGAAAGCCTTCGCCTACAAGCCTGATGAGTCGTCGTCTGCCCTTCTTCTTCTCAAGAAATGAAACAAATTCGGCAGATTGAAAGTGAAAGGTCCTTTGACTCGCCCCTCTAGGCGACGAAATACCAATCGAAAACAACGCAAAAAGAAGTGGGGCCTCTAACAGATCTCAGACAGCCTGTGCATTGACGAGAAAGAAAAGAACCTTGCTGCCAACGGAGGTGCCGAAGGCATTCGCCACGTCGTTGCCTCCCATTCCTGCTCCGAGAAGGAAGGCGAGGATCACTCCGACGACCACAGCCCATAACACCGAACTCTGCAAGAAGCTCGTGCGCCAGCTTCGCCTACCTGGAAGGCCGAGAGAGTGAAGGCGTCCATGTCCACGGGCGTCGCTTCTCGTTGTGAAAGGAGGGGAGGAGGCGGACTCGAGCACGGTCGAGGAGGGAGACGGGCGTGATCAGAGTGGAAGAAGAAGAAGAAGAGAAGGACAAGAAATGTTTAATGAGAGCGAGTGTGGATGGGCAACGAGAGGTGGTTCTTCCCCGTCAAGTCTTCCTCCACGGACACGCAGCGTCGAGCACAACCCCCTTCCACGGAACAGCAACGACGGAGGCCCTCGCAGTCTTCGTCCTTGGAGCAGTCCGAGACACAGGCGGAGACGAGCTGGCGACGCGACTCGGGACACTCGCTCTTCTTCAGCTTCTTCCCTTCAAACGCCGTCCTCAAGCTCTTCGAACTACATATTCGAGCAAGCAGAAGACAAGAATGACTCACAATCGTCGAGAGACGAAGAAGGGAGGAAAGTTCGAAGACGCGGCAGGGGATGGACGGCGTCGCCCTTGCCGAGAGTCTTCCACGAACACTCCGAGGACTTGAGTTCGTTGAGAAGACGCGAGAAGAATCTGTCTTTCTTGGAGTTGCTTCCCTTCTCAAGAACCTGGGTCGACAGGCGTCAGAGCACGCGTCCGAGGCACAATACCGAGCGTGGCGACACTGAGAACGGAAGTTAAGACAAGGCTCGAGCACACAACGCTGAGGACGAGTGTTTCCTGAAGAAGAGTTGTGGTGAAGGAGGAGGAGACCGGGACAGCAGCCTTCGAGGGGAACACAGCGAGGCTCGCCGCGTCGGTTCACCACGCAACGAGTGCACTCGCCACAGAAGAGACGTTCACATTGAGGGGCGGTGCGAGATCGGGGAAAGCCGAAGTGAGGACGGCGTCCTGAGGTGGACAGGGCAACGCGGCCTCCACTCGACACCTCGTGGCGACCTTTTCAGAGTTGTTCCCTTGATTGGAGAATACCTGAAGAAGGGAAGACGAGGAGGAAGAGGAGAAGGAGAAGACGAAGAGAAGTGGCCATCACTGGCGACGACTGTTTGTTCTTCAATTCCTCTTTATTGACAAGAGACAGAGACACGCTGAAGCCGGTAAGGTCTCAGAGAGCGGCGACGGCGAAGCCTCGACTGCGATCCGAGAATAATTGGTCCTTCAACGGGATTCAGAGGGGAAGGGAGGGACTCACGTGCTGGGCGAGGGTCTCCCAGGAAAGAGTGTCCAGTTCTACTCTCTGTAGACGACTGTCGAGAGTGAGGATGGAGTTGCCGACCGCCACCGCACATCCGCCGACATGTGGATAGGGAAGACTCTGCTTCGACCAACGGGCACTCGCCTCGTGCACGAAGCCGGCCACCGAGAAGACAGGCAAGAATTCGAAGGCTTTCTCCGACTGCTCTCCTCCCAGAACATAGAGACTGTTGGCTGCCCTCACTAGAGAGTGGCCAGCTCGAGGTCCCACCAGGAGAGGGCCACGTCGCCACACATTCGTCCTTTCATTTGTTATGGAAGGAAGAAAAAAGAAACCTGGGACAGAAGATCTCGGAATGGGCATGAAGATCTCCATCTGCCGCGCCGCCTGTGACAAGAAGGCCGTCCCCGAGGGCGCAGGCGGCAGCCCTTTCTCGAGGACATTCCATGGGACAGAGTTGATGCCAGATGCCCGCGCGATGATCGTAACGTTCAACTGAGAACTCGGTGGCGTAGAGAGAAGAGCCTCCCATGACATAGATCTGTCCCCCGAAGACACTCACTGCCGGGTCTCGTCTCCTCATCTACAAGAACTGATTCTTCTAGGAGACGAGCCTGCATGTCGGGCAAGGGGATCCAGCCCCGTTGCTCGTCGTAGAGGAAGGCCGAGTGCTCGGAGGAAGAGTCTCCGGGGAAGGTGAAGACTCGTCCGTCGAGAGTGGCCGTCGTGAGATAGCGAGCCTCGAAGGGGAAGTCGATGAGTTGGGCCTGGTTGTAGAAGCTCGCCTCGGCGCGCGGTTCGAAGTCGATGTCCACCACGTCCACTCTTTTTGTTCCACCGCCGATAAAGACGAGCTTCTTCGGCGCCTCAACTTTCTCTCTTTTCA
Source organism: Poikilolaimus oxycercus (assembly GCA_034700245.1). Classification (NCBI taxonomy): domain Eukaryota; kingdom Metazoa; phylum Nematoda; class Chromadorea; order Rhabditida; family Rhabditidae; genus Poikilolaimus; species Poikilolaimus oxycercus. The sequence goes on from JAQIXL010000067.1 coordinate 15,062, forward strand.
TGAGAGCAATTGAAATACTGGGAGAAAGGCGTCCCGGCGATCTGTTGGATCCCTCTCTCGGGGTTGTGTGTTGAGGACGTCGAGGACTGCTCGCAGACAATGGATGTTCTCGCGGACGAGCTTCTCGTTCACGACCGTCTGCTGTAGGAACTGAGGACGCAGGCGGCGCAAGCTAAACTCTCTCTCTTGTATCTAACAATAAGACGAAAGCACTTGATAAGATCGAAGATGTCTTCGTAGCCGACAGCCACGTCGTCTCCGGCATGCGAGGCGACCTTGACAAGCCGCTCGCCTTCTCCCTCTCGAGGCTGCTGCTTCACCCAGTTGACGAAGAAGTAGAAGAGAGACTCCTCGTCCACCAAGGTCATGCTGGCACTTCTTCTTCTTGAGAGGTAAGACTCACTTCTGAGTGAAGATCCACTTGATATCTTCTCTGCCGAAACTCAAGAGATGTTGCGAGTTGTAGAGTTCGCTAGATCTTCTTCTAAGTGGATGGAGACTCCTCACCTGAGATTCATTCGAATGAAGCCGGCGCAGATTCTCTGCAAGTCCTCGCTCTCGTATTCTCGGGCGAAGATATAGAATTCGAGACAGTTCTCCACACTCAGATTCGCCTCGATGAACTGGGAGCAGAAGAGGACGAGACTCTCCATCTCGAAGCTCTTCGCCAGAGAGAAGACATCCGGCACCGAGGTGACCGAGAGGATGATGCGACCCGTGTAGAGCAACTCGATGAAAGCCTCCACCGCCTCTTCCGTCGCATCCTGCAAGCTGCTGCTTCTTGAGGAGTGAGGGAGACCTCGATGCGAATCTTGGTTCTTGTGGAGTTCTTCGGTTGATCGAAGAGACGTCGCATGTAGGGCGAGGAAGCACAGAGCACGGCCCTGAGCCTTCTCCTCTCAGATGGAGAACTCACTTGTGAACGTGGAACTCGAGCCATCCCTCGGCGTCTGGCTGTTGATTCATGGAGGAGGGGGTCTCGTCTCGTCCTTCCCTCTGATTGAGAGACGCGCCGGCGTAGTTCGTGGGCTGCATGGGTCGTCGTTCCCTCGTCCTCTGAGTGTTCTCGTTGCGCAGTCGAATGACGGCATCCGTGCCCTCCCTCCTCCTGTCCCTTCTCTTCTCTTCTCTCTTCTCACTCACCTTTGCATATCGAAAAGTACGGCGAAGGCGCGCGTCTTGAAGTCTTCGGGTTCATAGACGCCGCGAGCGTGCTCTCGAGGGAAGACGCGCGACATCGGGGAGAAGGGAGGAAGGAAGAGGCGAGTGCCGTCTTATCTCTCCTTCTTCTTCTCTTCAACACCTGCACGCCGTTCCTTCACTTATCACGAGGAAGGCGCCCCGATATCAGAAGAAATTAGCCGAAGTTGAAGAAAGTTCTCAAAACGCTTCAGAGTCTTCGATAGTTTATTTGAGGTGAAACTCGAGAGAACCCGTGAGAATGAAAGAGGAGCGTCTTCTGGAAGAACATCAAGGTGCAGGAGGCGATGTGAGCACCTGAACAGTTGTCCTTCTTTCTTTTAGCAGAAGGAATACTTTGAGATTATCGGGGGCTCTCACCACCCACTCCGTCCACGACCCGAAGTAGAGGGACGCCGAGAAGTGCTGCGTGGAAAGGATCCACCAAACGAGAGAAGCTCGAAGCGAGGTGGAGCAGTAGACGATGAGGGGACGGTCTGGAGAGAGACCTCGAGAGCGTAGGACTTTCATCTGCAGATTCAAGGAGAAGGAATGAAGACGAACAAGAGAATCGTCGTGGAGACTCTCCCCTGAGATCATGTCGATGAGGTCTTCCACGGGCAGATGCAGGGCATCTCGAATGTGCCCGGAAAGGGAGCCCGTCGTCTCCCCCAAGTACTCCTGCAACTTCTATCTTCTCAAAGCTGAAGGAACTTCTCGAGACTGCGCATCGACGACATCGCGACTCTTGGTCTCGCTGTTGGCGTAGACGTCGTCGAAGGTGGCAACCTGTGCAAGGAGAGATGGTATCCCCTCGGAATACTCACGACTGAAGATCTCCACTCAGCCGAGAAATGACCGGGACGCGGCGGCTCCGAGGGGAAGCCGCTTTCCAGCGAGTATTGAGAAGACGAGTCATGAGCTTTCAGCCAGCCACTCAGTCCCCCGCTCAGAAGAGACACACGGTTGTGACCATAAAGCTGAAGGATGAAGGGAAATGTTTCAAGCACCTTGAAGATCCAGACGGCGTAACTCGCCCAGACCAGGCCGCCTCGGTCGTAGATCACAACTTGACAGTCTTCGTCCACTCCGAGACCACGAGCATATCTTCCTTTGTTCTTCCAAAAGAGGAGGAAGATTACCTTTGAAATTGAAGAGGATGGACGGGGACTCCGCCGTGACTCAGATTGCTGTGGAGGAGGAGTCGCGCTCCCTCGATGTGCTGTTCACGGTAGAGACGTCTGAAGAGGTGGCAAGGAAAGAAGACGACTACCGACTCTCGGAGACGTCATCTGTGGTTGCCTCGAAGAGACAGAGACGTCTCTTCGTGATGAGCAAGGTGAGGAGATGGTTGGGAGAGACTTCGAGACGGTCCAGGGGGGGAGACGTCGCTTCTATCGAGTTCTGAGAGAGGATCAAAGTGGTTTGGAGACGAACCGGAAGAAGAGGCGAGTCAAAGGCGTGACGAGAGCCGAAGAAGAAGAGCAAGGCGACAGCAACCAGAAGGAGGGTACAAGTGAAGGCGAGCACTGCCGAGAGAATCCAACCCTTGGCTACCTCCGCCTTCTGCAATAGCTCTTTCAGCTGGAGCAACTTGAAGAAGTTCTCAGGTTAGCGGCGACTCTCTCAAGTGGCAAGACATTGATGCAATCTCGACGATGACTCAGGAGTGGAGGACGAGCGAGACATCGACCCACTTCGTCTTCTCCTCACTCGTCTTCTCCCTTCCCCTTCAAACCTTCTTCTCATCGTCGTCTCTCAAGATAATCGTCTTGAGGAGTGTCGTCGGATGGATGGCTGCAGGATGCATGGGCGGCAGTGGAGGCGGCTGCAATTCCAAACGTCTTCAGACTCACAGACCAATTGCCGACTGTGGGAGGACGAGGGGGGCCCGGCCTTGTAGTACTCAGGGTCTTCGTAGGTCTTCTCATGGTTCTCAACTGTCTTGTATTGAGAAGGAGCAGAACAGCTCGACGGCGGAGAGGGCCATCGCTGAAGGTCCTCCTTCATTGCAAATCTGCAAGAGGAAAAAGACTGGGAAGGGAGTCCGAAAAGGGGCAGAGAGGCGAAGTCTCGGGGGTGGGACGGCGCCCTCACGCATCAAGGTCATGATCCGACCTGGAAAAAAACGAAGACATTTCCTGCATCCACCGACACTATTCTGTTCCTCTGGAGAAGCTGCTCGTGCCTGCCAAACACTTGACAGGCTCCCCTCGGAGATCACAGTGCAGATGTGCATGGATGAAAACAACTCAAGTGAACTTGAGACACTCTATTAGACATGCTTGGCGGCGGGCAGGCTAACGGTGTTCTCAAGCCCGTTTCGGAATACGGTTAACATGAAGAAGCAACTGGAAGCGCTGAGAAAAATATCCTTTCATCTCAACGCTTTGGGCTTACTCGCGTTAGCCGCTTGGAAAAATCCTGTGTGGTCTTGAGCGAAGGGCAAACGTTTTTACTCTCGTAATTCTCCATAAAAACCACACGGTCAACAAGGACAAACGAGTCAGATAACGGATAAAACTTTACTTGAAGATCTTGCCCTGGTTGAACTTCTTGCCACCGAAGTCTCCCTCCCAGAGGAAGTACTCATTCACGAGCTTCTTCGTCTCTTCCGACTTCGGGTCGAGCTTCTTCCACTCGTAAGACTCGTAGTCAATAGCCCAGTCAGGCGAGAGCGTGAAAGCAAGGTCGTGACCCTTCCAGAGCCAGACGCCGGAGATCGACAGATTGTTGTCCGTTCCGAAGAGGATCACGGAGGCAAACGCGTTCTTGTTCAGCTTCTCCAAGCGTTGGAACATGCCTACAACACATTCTTCAAGTCAAAGAACAACTTACCGCTGATGAGATTGCAGCTCATGAAAGCCAGCGTGAGGTCCTCGGGGTACTTGTACTCTGCGTACCAAATGGAGTTGTTTTCGGCATCAAAATTGTCCCAGAAGTAGGGGATCGCCTTCGTGGCCGTGTCCTCGTTGGAGTACACACGCTTGAAGTCGTCATAGTTGAAGGTGCCCTTAGGAAGAGCGGCAAACGGGTCCTTCGCCTTAGGTTCGTTCGCGAGGACCTCATCGGCGGCATCGGCCTCCTCCTCGTCATCATCCTTCTTCTTTTTGTCCTCCTTTGGCTTCTTCTCTTCCTTGGGCTTCTGTTCCTTGTCCTTCTTCTTGCCTAAACAACGATATTACCGGACTAATTTTTTTTTTGAAACGTTCTATACTACTTACTCCACATTGCACAACCACGAGTACACCACCAAAACCCACTATTTTTCCCACGCGTTTTTTTCGCGGGTTTATCTTCATCTGGCGTATCTTTCAGCTGTATTGCTAAATGAAAGACGCATATGAAATATTTCAAATGATGTGAGAGCTAACCTTCATCCTTCTGTTTGCCAGAGTCGATCTTCACGGATTTGGCGAACTTGGCAACAAATTCCTTGTATTTGTTCTCTGAATTTCTTCTTGTAAAACTGCAATCGATTTCTTACGATTAAAGGCCTCAATCTTCTCGGCGAAAGTCACGCTTCCCACAACGTCCTTCACTGCCGGAACAGCAGCAATAGTGTTGAAGTATCGCACAACGTGAGGAATGGAGTTGCGGGCAGAAGCGTCAAGCACGTGCTGGAAAGCAAACACTTCAGTCCCATCACCAATGTACCTGGAAAGCAGGAAGCAGGTCGAGTGCAACGGAGATATCCGCCAAAGAAAGGCGTTCTCCAACAAGGAAGGTTCTAGTGGCTAGCACCGAATTGAACTGGTTGAGGAGACCCAAAAGTTCCGAGCGATATGCTGCTGTGACCTGGAAACACACAGTTAGATGAAAGAAACTCACCTCAGAAGCGACTTCAACAGCTGAAACGGAAGGCAAAACGTAGCCCAGGACGGCGGGGAGAAGAGCTCCTTCAGCCCACTGAAGCCACTGGATCGTCTCGGCGCACTAAAAACAACAGGTCAGAAACACAACTGGATGCACGCACGTTGGATCCCTTGACCGCAGCGCCGCCCAAGTGGAGGGCGATGGACTCGGCGCCGAAGAGCAGAGTGTTTCCGTCTTCGAAGGCTGGAGTCTAAAGTGTGCAAGGTCAGCCAAAAAAATTGACAAACCGTTCTTGTGGGGAACTTTTCAGCGGGTGGCTGCTCCCCAGCTAGCGTGACTTCCTGTCCTCCAAGCTTTGCTGCGATGAGCACCTTCTGCGTGCGGAAGTTGGTGGCATTTCCGTACAGCTTCTAAACTCGCCGTTTTTGAAAAAGGCGAACTTGGAACTTACTCCCTTCGTCATGGTGAAGAAGGCGACACCGAGCGGTTGTGCAAAACCCTGCAAGACTGGCGGTGAATGAACAATGACGAAAATGTCGAAGACTTTCAACAGATGGTGCAACGCGCTAAACTGACTTTCAAAGAAAAGGGCACGCTGCAATCGAAGACGCAAAAAATATAAGTCATTTCTGAAGACAGCATGCCCTTTGCCCGGGGCAATGTGGAAGCATCAACATGTCAAATAACGAAACACCACTCAAAGCCGATTCGAACGCCCACAGTGCACCGAACGGCAACTGCAAAGTAGGCCGCGTTACGGTATCGCTATGAGGTCCCGCAGCGGGGATCATTCAAATCGTTTCCGCGGGAACATTTTTTCGGCTCAATTTCGCGCGCTCTCAAAGGAGATTTTACCAAGCCCTTTCGTTATCGCTGTTTTGAGGCACATTGCGTTTGTTTACATTTGGTTTACCGCTGAATACTATGGGGGTACAAGAATAGACTGTTTAGGAATCGTCTCTGGATGGTTGAGGGCGGCGGCTCTTTTTCGGACATTCGACAGTTGCACGCCGAGGGCATCGTGCAGCTATGCGTCGATCGCTCAAGGCAATTCCAAAGTGTTCGTTGCGCTTGCAGCGTTTCACCTTTTACATTGTGTTGTAGATTCTTAGCTGCGGAAATGATGGCGATGTTTGGGAATGGGAGTCAGCTGGCATCAAAGAAGGCGACTCAGCACGAATCCACACTGTCACCAACGAAAAGACTCATTCTGCGATCGCATGGACTGTATGTATCTTCTCATGTGATTGTTATGAGCAGGGTTCGCGTGTTTGGGTGGCGCACACAGCTGAGGATTTGGTGACACATATCGATCAACAGGTTCGTTGCTAGGTTTTCACTATTCCTTCAGATCGTCGGTGAATTCTCTTATCCGGACTTTGTTTTGATGTCGAAAGCCTTGACATTTCAACTTGAAGTCACCGCATTGGACGCTTCCGAAAACTTTGTCGCTGCCGGTGACAGGTTCTTTTGCTCAATCACAAACTAGCCGTCATCTAATTCAGCAACTTCACCCTGAAGGCTCAGAAGCGAGGAGATCTCAACTATGCCAGGTGGGAGACGGATTCAGCGCCACTCTGCATTAAAATTGATCCACTGGAACAGGTTGTAGACATCATTGAAGATTTGATTGTTTAGCTTCTTGCCTGTTCTTTCTGCAACGGCAGTGTTGCTGTTTATGCCATTGCGACTGAGGAGAAGCTGACGACGCATCTGCATCTATATCGTTCAACGAACGATCCCGAGTATGCTTGTCATACTTTGCTAAGAGTCTTTTTCAGTCCATCCTCCCCGAGGGCGCAACTGAGCTGGTCGAAAGATGGCACTCGACTTTTCGTTCCTGCCACCGGTTGTATAAAGGTGATCTTGAGGGATGGCTGGAAGATCAGCAGTGACACATTCGCCGTTCCCGAATGGAAATCTGTAAGTTCTGCTTCTGTATTATTAACTGTGCAGGATGAGTGGAGTGCGTTGGATGTCTCAGCTTGTGGCAACTTCTTAGCTGCGGCCACGATGAATGGGCATCTAGCTGTGTGGAAAATTTCTGATCGTTTCCTCATATCGAAGCAGCAGTATAAGAGGTTGTTGCTTCTTTCTCAACGGAATAATTACTCAGAAAGGGAGAAGCAACTGTGATTTCTTCAATCGTGTTTGATCCGTCTAGTTCACGCAATGTGATTGTTGCAGATGTGAAGGTTCTTTCTGCAGACCCTTTTTAAAATGATTTTAGGAGGGTATTTGTTTGTGGGAGAATTGTACTATCGAAAATACAAGATCAACAGTGCGACGAATGAGCGAGTTTTCTGACGACAACGAGATCGAGGATGATGAAGCAGATGATCTTGAGCAACCCATTAAGACCAGGACACGTACTATTTTGGATGACGACGAAGACACTCGATGTATTTAAGGATTCTTCATTAAGTGAATTTTGTTCAGTTTCATCGGATATCGGAGCGATCAAAGCACGCTACGGATTTGACGAAAATGGGGAAATTATTCCTCCAGTGCAGGAACGGATTCCAATTTCAGGACAAGTTCCTGCGCCGCCATCGTTCAAACCACCTCTCGTTCCAGCTTATTTTGCCACTTCTGCATCTCCGTCGCATCTTTCACAACGTTATCTGGTTTGCACTTGACATTTCTTTGAAGATTTGCAGAAGTGGAACAATTATGGTATTGTCCGTTCACTTTCTGGAGACGATGACAGTCGAATTGAGGTTTTAGTCAAATTTCGAGACTTCACATTATAGCTTTGTTGGCACGATGTCTCAATTCATTCGGAAATTTTTCTGGATAACGTTGTTAGCAACTTCACAATGGCAGATATCAGTGACAAGGCAGCAGTATTGGCCTCCACAAATGATTCGTCGCCGAGGTTGTTGGTTATTCATTTTCTCATTGGAAATGCTTCAGTGAATTGCTGGTGATTCATGTGGCGTCGTGGGATCTGGAGTCGCGTCGTTGGCAGACAAGTCTTCCTTCTGGTGAGGACATCGTCGATGTGGCTGTGACGGATCGAGCCGTCATTATTCTCACTTCTCTCAACAATCTTCGAACTTTCACGCTCGCCGGAACTCAGCGGAAGGTCATCTCTTGCACAGGTTGAATGACATACGCTGTTGACTGTCTCAAGGGCCAACAATAAGCCTTTGTGCTTGGAAGCATCTGGCGGCCGTTGTCACAACTAGAGGCGGGTTTTTCTACGAGGACGATGAGCGCAAGAAGCCACAGTTTCAGGTTAGTGTTTTCCAAGTAACAATTTGTTTCAGCACGAGGCACATGTTTTCGTAATTGATCCATTCTCAGAGGTGGAGTTGCCCGCCATCGACAACGCCTTCTCCTTGCCATTGGGTTCTGCGGAGACTCTCGAGTGGATCGGATTTTCCAATACAGGAAACATCGCGACTCTTGACAGTCATGGTATGTCAAACACTTTTTACAGACGTTTGTAGGATATTTGCGACTGCGAAATCGAGGCGAGTGGACGCCGGTCTACGATCTTCCCCAAGAGGAACGAGAAAGGGGTGATTTCGTATGGCCGATTGCTGTTATGGAAAGCCCGACAAGACAATTTCGCTACGTGCGCTGTCGAGGATCTCGTTATCCGCCTGTCATGGCGAAATTGGCACCATCGACCACAGCACTTCGGTGAGAGCCTTGCGACATTTCAGTGAATCTGTTAAGCATGCCACTCTGCCAGCCAGAATCGGAAAAGACTCGTTTGGAAGAAGCGTTGTTGAACGTTGAACGAGACGGCGTCTCCTCTTCGGATCTTATCAAAGCTGCCCTTCACCTCTTTGCGCTGGCATGCAAGAGTGAGCGAGAGACGAGGGCTGCAGAACTAGCTGCCCTTCCTGGGCTAGGGTCGAATGGAATACAACTCATGTGCAATTATGCTGCTCGCAGCAAAAAATCTGCGCTCTCTGAAAAGGTGAGCATACAGTAATATTTGTTACATACTATAGATTGCATCGATGGGTCGTGAATTCATGGCTGTGGAAGAAGAGCTAAAATTCGAAGAACAAGAGAAAGCTGAAGAATTTCGCCCGCGGAGACCGGCACTGCGATCTCGAGAAGTTTTGCAAGAGATCGCTCAAGTTTCTACAATTGCCGAAGAGGATGAAAAGGCTGAGACAAATCCCGTACACGAGATTTCTATGAGCGAAGAGAGCCAACCAGTTCTGAACTCTTCCTTCACCAGGAATCCTTTCAAGGTATGCTACACTGTATTGACTTAGGAACTCTTCTAGAGATCAGCAAGTGCTGCCCGCAAATCGGCGTCAGTCTTTGAAGAATTTGATGCTTCATTTGACAATCCAAAGAAGAAGAAAGAAGAGGAAAAAATTGTGAGAGTCGTGTTCTTTTTGGCAATGTTTCATTTATAGAAACCCGTGCAAAAGCAGGCCAAACTTCCTTTCCAGATGTCTTCAAGCACGAATCTCACCGACAATAATTCACCTAGGTGCGAACACTGCCTTTTCCGATTCGTGATATTTTAGTTCGAAAGCCTCCGCCTTTGACTTGTGGATGTCAGAGAACGAGACGTCGGTTCGAGCTGAATTCGCAGGCGACGAGGCGGACTATGCTCGGTTTTGTGCGCAGAGGTTCAGACTTCTCTCAGCTGCCGACAAGAAACATTGGAAAGACAAGGCTGCATCAAGTTGACACGTTGAAATCTCGCGTATTCATTTTTCTCCTTGATAAATGTTATGCTTTATCGAATGTCACAACAATAAACAACTCAAGAGACGTGATTACAGCCACTCAAGAATAGGATCGAGAGAGAACTGCTCATGTTCGACGGCGGCAGACTCGACGAAGTCCACCTGACGATTGAGGTCGTCCCACGAGAAGTTCTCACCAGTCTGGTACATAATTTGAATTGAAGGAGAAGACAGACCGAAGTGAGGATGTGATTGTTGGCGGAGCCCTCTGTGGAGTCGAGTGCCGCCTCACGGGAACGATTGATCAGTCCCACTTCTTTCTCCAAGCCAGAGCGAACCACATAAACCCATGCCATTCACATTAAGCTGCAATCTTACCTGCGAGCTCTTAGCAAGGCCTAAGTCTTGCTTATTGCATGCGAAGAGGATGCGTGTCTTTCCAGATTCCAGAGCCACATCATAGAAGAGTGCCGCTACATCGCGAGCCTTCTTTCCGAACGAAGCACTATCGATGACAAATACAATTCCAGCAAGCGCGTTCCGTTCCTGAAAAAAACTTCAACTAATGCTTCGTTACTTTACCTTGCGTAGCCAGTTGTCCACCAATTGTTTCCTCATTCTGTCCGCACCTGGGAAATCCACCAATCGAAGGTTCTTGTCGCCGACTTTCCAGTCTTCGAACACATTCTCCACTAGAGATGTGTACGTGATCGGCTCATTGTCTGCTCTCAGTGTCATCGAATGTCTAGACGACTCACTGTTGTTGACGAGACGGGAGAAAATGCGTGTCTTTCCAGAGTCGCTCAAGCCAACAAGAAGCACGGTGTTGCCTCGACCTGTCAACACTTTTCTGCATCCATACGTTCGAAGGCAAGAAAGCTCGCCTGAGAACGAAGAATAGAATCGTCGCAATCACGACGATAACGGCTACTACAATGGCCACCAACTGCGTGCTTTCTTCCATCTGAATTTCTCCCTTACATACGCAAACGAGGTTTTCACGTCCGATAGCTTTTCGTGGCTACAACCACACCGACAGAAGAAAAAGTAGAAGCTAGTCGACGATTTATCTACATCTAGTTCAGATTATACATTGTCTTTATTCTTGCTGGCAGGTCCGTCTTCCCTTTGATTCGCTTCGATTCCTCGAACAACACGTTGCGGCCAACTGAAAGAAAGCTTGCGAGAAAAGAAATAAAGCTCACTGGCCGGGTCGAAGAAGATGCCCGCGAATTTCTCCCCCGCCCTCTCTCGCACCCACACTTTCGTCGTGCCGCTGATGACACTCGCCAGTTGGACGATCACGTATCTGCAATTTCACTAGTGACGATGAAGGTGTCGACCTACTTTGATTTCGCTCCCATTCCAGCTTCGTCGAGAGACACGCCGAACTCCTGAACTCGTCCCCTTCTCGATTCTGCTGAAAATTTATTCTCAATTATAACACATTCGAACAAAACAATATTCGTCGCCGCGAGCACAAATTCACGTTAGTTAATGCGACAATAGGACCGGCATACGCTCTGACTGGTCACAAAAATAATTCTGGTTTTCATTAAGCAATCTCTATACTTCGGAGAATAATTACTAAATAGTTCAACGTTAAAACAATCACTCATCTCGCGAATACCCGAAACGATCAGCAACAAAATCCTAGCGGTGTTTAGACTTGGAGAACATCTTCATAGTCTTGGCCCACAGGGGAGCCTTGGCGTTTTGTCCTTTGGAACTAGACCTGGAAGACCCGCTGTGAGACCCGAGGGAAGAGCGCGTGTTGCGGACTGCCGATGGCAGCGAGGAGAAGGACGAGGCAGATCCCGAATCGCCGATTTGACGTCTCGCACGAGAGATCTCGAGAGCACTCGGCAAGGCTCGATTCACGTGTCCAGTGCCGTTCGAAATCTGCGTGCGACGCTTGTTGTGAGGTGCAACCGCGTCCGCTATTATCGTTCTTCGCGTCGCCGATGAGACGCTCAAGTTGTTCTCAGCGATTCGCTCGGACAAACTTCGAAGTCGCTCCTCTCGCTTCCTCACACTTCTGTCGTAGCAGTCACGCCAGCTCTCATTGGACCTCAGCTTCGCACCAGGAAACTCCTTCGTGCAGAAGACTTCCCACAGTTCGTCCGAGTCGTCCATCAGATAGCGATTGCGATGCTCGATGTAGCCGAGCTGTGAGGGCGTCGCCTTCTGAAGGGCCGGCTTGAGGATGTCGTAAGGGATGCTGCCTGTCTTGTCCAGCAATTCAATGTGCAATCCGATGAAGGAAATGCACAAGTCAAAGAGACGCGGAACTTGCTCGAGTCCAACGATCTTGCGACGACCGGCGAAAATTTTCTTGGGACCTCCACGGGCACGAAAAAGTGTTGGATCGACAAGCTCCAATTGAACAGATGACTTTGGTTGCTGCTCGGGCTTCGGCGGCAAGGGTCGATATGATTCATCCACTTGCAAGTCTTCGCTTGTCCAGTCCAAGACGGGTAGCTTCGCTGGTTTTGGCGATCCGCTTTCATCCGACTTGCGCTTCTTCTTCTTCTTGGCACCATCACCAGCGGCCAACATTCGTTCAAAGTCCGTCACTGGAGCTTTGGGCTTGGAGACCGACTTCAACTGGCTTGACGATGAACTTTCATGAGTTTCCATCCGAACGGCCTTGCGTGGCTCTTCTTCGAGTTTGGGCGTGACGACTTCGGCTGCTGCCTTCCACTGGCCAAGAAGCTGGCGAGCGAGTTCTCCGTATTCGTCGTCGCGTCTCAGATGATGAACATGACGATAGATCCCGCTGCTCTCAAGAATATCCATCGGGATGCTTGCTCTGGCCAACTTCGAGAAGACGCCCCCGATGTTCTCCCTGCGTTTTAAACGCTGCTTGTACTCATGAAGCTTCGCCTCGCTCAGCGCTGGCATTGTACCCGATTGAAAACCCGCTAAAAATGGAAACAATAAGGAAACATTGAGCAATGGAAAGGAAATTCGCGAAGCGCTCTACAATTAGCAATGCAACAGACACATTTTGGATAACAAACTGAGCATAAACGACGTTCACAGTGAAAGAAGAATTAAGAACTGGACAAAAAATCCCACAACACAGCTTGGAACACGTTTTCGCTGACCTACGGCGCGCGATTTTCACTACCGTATTCCTGCTGCTTTCTTCTCTCTTTCTACTTTCATTCCATCAACCTCGACACGGTCGATCGATCGTGTCGAATTCCAACATCACGATGAACCCCATGGATCTATTGTTGCTAGTTTGCACAGTATGTAGTTCATTTGCGTGTTGCCGTTTCCCCTGAGACCACAACAAGAGTTTGCAATAAAATGCCACAGTCTTTATTTCCTTTTTATACAACTTTTTCTTTATAAAACGAAGAACAGATTTGATTCAAGGACTAGACTGAATATGTACATTGAATTTGACAGCAGGCATGGTTTCCACAGTAGCGCTAACCAACGCATTCACACCGAGAGTTTGTAGGGCACCACGAAGAATTCCAGATGGAAAGGCCAGGAATGTTGAGGCACTTGCGAGAAACTGCTTTCCTTCGGAGAGAGGCAAGAGAGTCGGGAAGTGGTTGTCTTGAATCACATAAACGCCCTGAAACATCTATACAAAAGGAGCCTTCGAATGCGAACCTGATGGTTGGTTCGAAGATTATCCACTTGTCGTCCGTAAAGACTTGTCCAAAAGTCCTTGCAAATGAATTTCATGACCTGAGAAAACAAGTATGTGAGGTATTCAAAGACGCACCTCAAGGTCTGGTCCGAGACGAGGATGCTCTCTCGAAAGTTTCTCCACGAAAACTCGCCCGACACGAAATCCTATATTCTCCAAGCGCGTCTCGGCGTTGCCCTGATACAATGGTTCCCACCGAGAAGCCACTATACCAAAGCAAAGGCATCGTCCACCAGCCTCGACTGGGAATCGAGCTCTTCAGGATCAACGGCGCCATCTGCGAGTCTTTTCCAGGCGTTGCGAGCTTTCTCGCGTTCCGAGTCTCTCTCCTTTGCATATCGAATTATCTCCGCATGTAAAAGCTCGAATGGCAGTCCTGACGTCCCATTCATCTAAATGCAAACGTGGAGCGGTTCCAAGCATAACAAAGCAAGATATAAATCAACGAGCGTTTTCTACTCCAATCATCTGCCATCGCTCATCAAAGGTCTCTCGTGAAATGTGTTTATTGCAACCAAAATATATTCTGCTCTAGCACACGCTATCATTCCCGGACAATACCGCGACGAGATTAAACGAAATCCTTCCAACACAAGGAAATAAATGAAAACATGTTCACGTCCTGCGTCTGAATCACACCGCGATGACAACCCTATCAAAACTTTACATCACAGACACCGTTCAGTATGACACAAGTCTAGGACTGTTTCTTAGGCGCTGTAGTTTCCTCAAGATCGTCCTCGAAAAACGAATCGTCGCTATCCGTCTTCAAAGCGCTCCACGCCTTCTTATTGCGCGACGATGAAATCGGAGAAATCTGAACGCGATCTTCTACACGACATATTGTCAAGCGTACCTGCAGCTTTGAATGTTGCTGTGCCTGACTCATTGTGTCAAAACTACGAAGACGCGTAGCCACACGACGCGCCTGAATCAACACGTTTTTTGGACTGTTTAAAGCGTCTTTTTTTTCTGTCTGTGACAAAATCCATGATTGTGCTTACCGAGTTCAGCGGAGTCAAGCATCCGAAGTTAGGCCGCTTCCTAAAAGACGAGCTTGCAGGCAAAGATTTTCATACCTGCTCGGCGAGAGCTGTTCGTATTCTGCGTTTGGTGTTGATGTCATAACGGTGAGGGTGGATGAGCCGTTGTTGTGCGGAGTTTCATCGCTAAACAATTGGATGATGGATCAATAGCAAACCCTTGGATTTCACGAGGACGCTTTCTGTCGGTGTTGAAATTTGATGTCTTCGTCTCCTCGGAGTTCTAAAATCGTTGAGAAATGCTCACAAAACAGTTACCTCAGTCAGCAGACTTCGATCTTCAGACCGATCATCTGAGTCTCCATTTTTCTAAACGTTTTTTTATAAAGCGAAACACTTTCACAAGCCTGAGAGAAGGAAGTTGAAACGCTTGCATATCGCTGCTTCAACATCACTAAACCCGGATGTTAAATGCCTGAACAAACTAACTGAGCGAATGATGACCCGACTGCACAAGACGTGACGCTTCAGCACTGCTCCGCCGTGACGAAGACTCGGGTGATGGAGTTTCTTCTTTCAGAGTCTCGTCCTTCTTCAAAAGCACCAACGGATGACGTCGAACCCCTCTCGATGCCACACATCGTGGAGTTGCACACTGAATTGGTTGTGTTGTTGAAATCGGTTTCAACCTCCTCGGAAATCAAATGAGAGGCATCTTTCTGGTCGAGAGTCGTCAGCGACGATGTACTGCACTCATCGTCACTCCAAAAGTGCTCCAAATCATCATTCAAACCTGCGCCCAAGGAATACAAACAATAAACATCACATACGGCGTTTTGTTGAAGGCGACAAGTTGTCAGCACTCTTCGCTTTCGGAGCCAAACGACCAACCGTCCTTGCCTATATTTGGATGGAATAGTCGCTAAGCCAATTGACTTACTCGACCCGGCGAGTCGTGCCAGTCGATCTTCCATGCGGTTTGCGATGGCCGCCGCTTGGGAAGTTCGGCCGACGTCTGTGACTTCTCGTCGCTCACGGATTGCGACCTTCCGGCCAGTCCGCCGTTCTTTATCAACTGCGAGAACGCCATTGCTGCAAAAGAGAAGATTGGAAAAGAAGCCGAGAAGAACAGAATCAGAACGTCCGAGATTAGAGAGCGCGCGAACACGACAAACATTCTGGGGGTGGGGGAGACACTCATCGCGACAGACAGACTTTTCATTTTTGCACCGTTGAGTGTCTCTCGCAGTGGTCAACAACATGCAAAAGGGACTTTGAAACGCGCTCATACATCACTGGGACGAATTCACCACGAGAGAGATAAGAAACGCGACGTTGTGTCATGGCGCCCAAAATTGGCGTACGTGGCGCGGCGCCCGCATTTCCTCCCTTGACCTTTTTAGTGAGATTTTCGCTGTGAGGCGAAGTCTTGTCTTTGGAGGTTTCCCTTGGAGGAGGCGGAGGAGGCTTTGGTGGTAAGAGGGTGTGAAAGGGAAGCGGCCGAGTGCTTTTGATAAAGGGTCGAGCGGGCTGAATGCACGAGTAGGGCGCCGCGTGGAGACCTCTCCGGCGACGCGGGGCGGGGTCGAGGCGGCGAGTGCCCGCTCCCCCGCTGCTTCGCTCTGGCCGGCCGCCGCCGCTCGGCGCACAAGCGGAACGCGGTCTCGACAAATTACGGCCAAGCTCGGAATGCACCTTCTTCTTTCTTTTCTGTGTTGTACTCGCGTGTCCCTCGACGTCGCCCTCCCCTCCCCCTTCCTCAGACGCTGATTCATCGTGTGGAGCAAGCCTTCTCCTCGCCTTTCACTACTCCCCACTATCCTTGTGTGCAGGGGCCTCGATGGCGCATCACATCCTGCGCGACGATCTTGTCGTCGGCGATGGCTCCTGGCAGTTGTCCGTCGTCGTCACGGACATGAACATCGAGCGAAAGCTCTATGTCCGCGGCGATCTTCACATCGGCGGTCTCATGCTTCGTCTTGTCGAGGAAATCGGTACGACGCTTTTCCTTTCAAATCTTCCTCCTGCATGTTTTGAACACACTGTTCAAAGAGATTTGCTACTTGCCTTCTCTGCGACAGGAGTAGAGGGGGACGTGACAGATGACTAAAGCAGCCTTGTGAGGGCTCGTAACCTGTGGCAGGGCGTTGTTTGTGTTGTGAGGGAAGGGGAAGGGGAGGGAGGCGATCGATGGCCATCGCCGTGGCCGATCAGCAGCGGCATCCTCGCTCGCCCTCGCACATTACACCCCTCGAGGCACTATTCCCGGCTCGCCTTCTCACACGCCACAAGAGAAGTCGATGGCAGCTCTCATCACGCTCGTCTCTTCCCCCTCGCCCCATGCATTCCTCAAAGAGGGCCAAGAAAGAGAACCCAACGAGGAGGCTTGCAGATGTGAGTCGCGACTGGAGTGACCACGCGTTGTGGTGGCCCGAGAAGAGGAAATGGCTGCAGCACACTCGATCCACCCTCGACCAGGTCTCCTTCTTGTCCTTCTCTCATCTCCAAGCAGAGTGGCATCACCGCCGACTCCAAGCTCGAGTTCACGCCGATGCACAAAGAGGCGAAGGTGCAGCTGCCCGACATGCAAATCCTCGACGTCCGCCTCGACTTCTCCGTCAACCTCATTCGATGTGTCATGAAGCTCTGTCGCGAATTGGGCATTCGATACTCGGAGGAGCTCTCTCTCAAAAGGTCTCCTTCCCCTTCAAGCACACAAAGCTCTGCAGGTATCTGCCACCGGATGTTCTCCGAAAAGCGGCCAACATCGACGGCGACCCCAATGCCAGCGGGCCCCCGCCCGTACGTCCCGGCGAGGCAAGTCCTTCTTTGAGAGTCTCACCCTTCTCTCTTCTACAGGAATCCATTGGTCCGATGACACTCCGTCGACAGACGCCCATCAGCGCGTCTTCGGGCAACCTCGCCCGTCGTGGACAGTCGCCGGCCCTCACGACGAGTGGACACATCTTCAACTCCTACGAGTTGGGCACTCTTCCTCGACAGGGAACTCTGCCGCGAGGAGCCTCGCCTGGTCCCGGAGCCGTGAGTCTTCTCTCCTCCATGCATCTTCTTCCATTTCAGTACAGCGGCACAATTGGCCGAGTGCCGATGATTCCCTCGATCAGCTTCTGCGAGGGTCTCGAGAACGAGCAATACGACATGGCCCTCGTGCACTCCCCCCGCGTGCCCCTCAACCGCGACACTCAAGTCTTCCGTCCACAGAACTACGTCGAGAAGGTGAGGAGGTCTTTTGAAAGAGAAAGAGATCAAGGCGGCCCTGAACCGTGGCTGGCTCGATTCGTCTCGATCCCTCATGGAGCAGGGGGTCTTCGAGGGAGACATCGTCCTTCTCCGCTTCAAGTTCATGTCCTTCTTCGACCTCAATCCAAAGGTGTTCTCATCTTCCTTCATAACTGTCTCTTCAGTACGACCCCGTGCGAATCAACCAACTCTATGAGCAAGCCAAATGGTCCATTCTCCTGGAAGAGTTCGATCACACAGAAGAGGAGGCGACCCTCTTCGCCGCTCTTCAACTCCAGGCCACCCTTCAAAGAGAAACACCAGAGCCTGATGCACCCGAGAAGGACGACGTGGATCTGATGCTTGACGAGCTCGTTCGTCTTCTTCCTTCCTTCCCCAATACACGGTCTAGGAACAAAACCTGGACGCGGCAGCCCTCAACCGTCGCTCCGACCTCACGCAGGTCCCCGAACTCGCCGACTATCTCCGATATATGAAGTTTGTCTCCCTTCCATCTAGCATCAATCAATTCAGACCGAAGAAGCTTGGATTCAAGAACTTCAAGCGAGCCTACTTCACCTTCCGCGACCTTTACCTCAGTTACTATCAGAACTCTTCCGACATCTCGGGACCTCCAGTCGGCCACTTCTCTCTCAAAGGTTTGACACCCTTAGACGAATACTCTCTCAGGATGCGAGGTGTCACCCGACGTCTCCGTGGCTCAAGCCAAATACCACATCAAACTCCTTGTTCCGACAGCAGAAGGCATGACGGATTTCTTGTTGAAGTGTGAGACGGTAAGACTCCTCCTTCCCTCCATCTTCCCTTCATTGAAGGAGCATCAATATGCTCGATGGATGGCCGCCTGCAAACTCGCGTCCCGAGGCAAGTCCATGGCCGACGCGACCTATCACACGGAGGTGGACTCGATCAGGAAGCTGCTGCAGATGCAGTCTGCCGGTGAGTCTCCTCCCTTTGATCGAGGGAATGTGCAGGCAACGGCAAGGAGAATGGAGGAGCGCGTCGCTCGCCCGCCGTCCAACTTCCCAACGACTTCAACGTGGACGAATTCGTGTCTCCCCGTTATGTGAAGAGAGCTCGCAGCAAACAAGCCGTAAGTCTCCTTCCCCTGGAAGAAGCTTCTCTCAGTTGCAACAGCGGATCAGCGAGGCGCATTCCAACGTGCGAAGTCTCTCGGCAACCGAGGCGAAGTTGCAATACGTGAAGGCGTGGCAGAGTCTCCCCGAGCACGGCGTCCACTATTTCATCGTCCGCTTCCGCAATGGAAAGAAGGCGGATCTCCTCGGCGTCGCCTTCAATCGTCTCGTCAAATTGAATGGAGACAACGGGGAGACGGTGAAGACCTGGCGCTTCGCTCAGATGAAGAAGTGGCATGTGAACTGGGAGATCCGACACATCAAGGTGCCCCTTCTCTCCTCCTTCATCCTCTCTCTTCAGGTTCAATTCGAGGATGAGGACATCGAGTTCAAGCCTCTCTCCGCCGACTGCAAGGTCTTTCCTTCCTCTTGATAGAATTCTCTTCTTCAGATCGTGCACGAGTTCATCGGCGGCTACATCTTCTTGTCGATGAGGAACAAGGAGCAGAACCAGCAACTCAACGAAGAGCTTTTCCACAAACTCACTGGTGGTTGGGCTTATTCCCCCCCCCCCCCCCCCCTCGGAGTCTCTTCCATTGTCCCACGAGCTGCTGTACAATGAGTGTTCATCCCTCATGACATTTCCTCTCGAGCAATAGTTATCCATGGGAACTGCCTTGTCTAGTCTCTTCTTCTCTTTGAGCCAAGATCTGGTGCTCGAGCCCTGCCCTCTCCTCTTCCTTCTCCCTCTCTGCCATCGTGCCTTCTTCGCCTTCTCTGCAAGTGCTCCACAGCGCTATTTATTAAGAAAGATTGCACGTGCCTCGCCTTCACGCATCACAAACAATAAACGGATCCTTTCATGTCGTCTTCTCCTTCTTCTCCTTGGATAGATAAGTGGAGTGGAAGAAGCGCAGGAAGAGAGCGGCGTAGGAGACGTAGATGAAGAAGCAGAGGCCGAGGTTGGAGAAGGACTGGCGACAGGGCCGATCTCTGCGTCCTCTCAAAGAGGGCTGTAAAGACCACTCACGTCAAGGTCTTGATGGCGAAGACGCTCAGGGAAATGAGGACTCCGACGAGCATCTGAATGATCTGCACCGTCGTCACCAACATCGACATCTAACTTTCTTCTTCTTCAATAAGAGACAAACCACTTTTGGCAGTCGGATACCAAGGGAAGTGACGGCGAAGTAGGAATACATCAGACTGTGAGCAACAAAATTCATAAACATGAACCATCTCCCTGCTCCGATATGTTCCGAGCCTGTGAGAAGAGAGTCTGAAGATTGAATGAGGGATACCGGCATGCACAGTGTAGACGAGGACACTCATGTGATGATAACAATGGAGGAAGGTGAGAGGTCTCTTCCTGAAACCTCTTCTTTAAGACTTTTTGCGAAGGAATTGTGGTCGAAGAGGGGGATTTATCTCGAAACTTGCTCCTCAAAGATCAAGTCGCCACTTTTCGACAGCGTCCCTTCGTGATGGTGTCGAAAGACCGAGACAAGACATGCCCCTTCAATTAAAGCCACTTCCCGACGGGCTTTTTAAAGTCGTGGGCGGGAGAGGGCGGGAGAGGTTCCGGAGCGGGAGGGGCCGACTCGCCTCTAGGACAGATCACAGACCTGAGTACGAGAAAGAGAGTGTCGCCGAATTCCACCAACTTGGAAAGCGAAAACCAAAGAAACCAATGAGCGACGACCGAATGAGAAGTGAAGGCGTGGCAGACCTGCAACCTCTTCTTCCTTTCCTCCTTGTCCTCACCGAGACGAAGACTCCATGAGAGTAGAGAGTGGCGAAGAACTCGTCGGCTGTCCTCGAGAGTCTAAAAAGAGCATCGAGAGTCGTCGCCCGGGGCGATGGCGAGTCCGCGAGGAGGTCACTCACCCCAACAACGAGAACGCCGCTAACAAGGCGTTCCAGGCAAGAAGTGGCCCTCGGAGTTCCAAGGGCTTCCGATCGCGCATCCAATACTCGACGGCCTTCACGGTGAGGAAGTAGAGAATTGAGATCTGTAGAGATAAAAGAAGAGGAAGGAGAGGAATACGGTGATGGAGTGATGCCAGTATTGCTTGAGGAGACGAGTCACAAGGACGTGGTCGATGCCGTGTTCGAAGGGGAGGACGAAGGAAGGATCCCTGTGCACCCTCGGAGGCACCTCCACGACCACCGAAGCATTCCTCGAGGCGAGCATGGCGAGACTGCGAGTCGAGGGGAGGAGCGCTCGCCGCGAGAGAATTCCTCACCTCTTGTCCCAGCCCCGCACGTCTTCCAACAATGCCTCCTTTCCCTTTCAGACTTCTATGCTGCCGTCGTCGGGCCTTGAGGGCCTTGACAGCAGTAAGGGCTTCTAGCACGAGGTCTTCATCTTCTCCTTTTCCTCTTCCCTTCTCCTCCTTCTCTTGTGTACTCGTTGAGACGTTCGTGGTTGTCGTGTGAGAGGGAGGAGGCCTTTCTTGTTGAATGGCCAATTTCTGGGAGTTGTTCGCCTTTCTCGGTGAGCGATGAAACGACGTGGAGAAGGCTTCGTCATCGGTGCTCGTCTCATCGCGTCTTCTCCCTTGAAAGGGAGAGTTGGAGGAGGAGCGAGGCGTGGCAGGTGCTCCGAGGCCCGTAAAGGGGATCTAATTGAGTTGTGAGGAGTGAGAGGGGGGGATGTGGCCGGCACTGGCCCTTCTCGCCTCTCTTCTCTCTTTCGATTTGCTGTCTTCTTCTTCTTTTCGGCGACGACTCGAGTCGAGGAGAAGTTGCAGAGTGAAAGAGCCGCCACCCGCAGTGAGACTGAGAGCCGCGAGGAGTGGTAATGGCCGTCGGCCCTCCATAAGTCGCCCTCTCCCTTTCCTTCCACTTCCCTCCATGGCCTCCACGAGTCTCTCGCGTCTCTACGAGGAGAGCGAGGAGGCGCACTCCTCTCACCTCGAACAGCATCTCGCCTTCATTACAGTAAGACTTCTCTCGGTGTGGAGGAACCTTTCAGACGAGTCCCGAAGAGGACAAGTTGTCCGTGTTGAATGTGATGGGCATCGTTGTGGTGCTCCTCTTCCTCGGCTTCCTCATCTTCTTCTTGATCGTCGTCGCCGTGAAGACGCATCTCGCGAGGAAGTCTTCAGCCCGTTCTCGCCTCCTTTCCAAGAGTGACACCCACGAGACGGACCTCGAGACGACGGCCTTCGTGGATGACGAGGAATTCCGTCGCGGCGGGCAGTACCAAGCCTTGCATTGAATGTCTTCATATCCCTTCTCCTCCTCCTTCTTCATTATCACTCCAAAGGGGCTTAGCACTGCCGGGATACTATCAGTTTGCAGCGGGTCTGCAGTCTCAGATCTCTTCTCCTTTTACTTCTTCTTTCCCTGTATATTCTCCTTTCCGTTGGACCAAGCGGACTTTTCCTTCAATCGAGTATTTCCTTTGAATTCTTGATAAAAAACGGATCTTCTCTGAAGCGGAAACCTCATGGACGAGGGGATGAGGGGGGAGAGGGAACGAGGTAATTCCAGAGAAGTGCCGAGGGCCGTCGTTTCAAATGAAAGTCCACTCTGTCTCCTTCTGCAAGGGGGATAAAGTCGCTTCTCCCCTCTTGGAACCTTCAAACTCGTTGTTCGGGCAGAGTGAAGGGAAAGGAGGAGACCGTCTCCCTCCCTCTCCCCTTCGCCCTCTCCACTAAGCCCCAATTCGGCACTTCGCAGACATTTTCCTCACAGCAATTAAGGAGTGAATCGGACGGATTGGAGAGGCGGCCGCCTCTCCTGCCAGCCGAGTACAACGTCTTCGTCTCTTCGTGACAGCTGGTCATGAAGGGCCTCCTGCTGCTGCTCGTCGGCGCCTTCCACACTTGGGTTTGTCCTTTCCGACAAGAGTTCCCCGGGGAGTCGCAAGAGCGCCGCCGCCACTAATAGCCTCGAAGAGTGGACAGAATATTTATCAGCGCCTTCCAAAGCGTTTCAGGCTGCTCTTCCTCAACAGAGAATCGTCCATTATGACTTGAAAGGCAAGTGAAGGACTGAGTTGGAAGAGGAAGAAGACAGCAGGTGGACAGCCGAGAACCGAGTTCCTCAAGGAGTCCTGGAGAAGAGTGAAGGCGCTCGGGGCGACTACTCTTCTCTTGGAGTGGGAGGACACTTTCCCTTGGGACGGCGTCCTTCGTCAAGCTCGACAGGGCAATGCCTACACTCTAGACGAAGCAAGGAATCTTCTCAAATTGTCAGTTCTTCTCTCTTCCACAAGGAGGTGATAGTGCCGCGGGTCTGGGACTGCAGGTGATTCCCCTCGTGCAGACCTTCGGACATCTCGAATGGATTCTCAAGACGGAGCAGTTCGCTCGCTTCAGAGAGAACTCCAGCTATCCCATGGTCTTTCCTTCTCCTCCTCCATGTCTCAGGTGCTTTGCATTGGTGACGACGCTGCCGTTGACGTGATCCTCGAGATGACGGCGCAGGTAGTGAGACTGCACAAGGAAGTCGACCCCTCGTTGCCCTTCTTCCACATCGGCGCCGACGAGGCTTTCCAGGTCGTCCTTCCACTTCTTGACTGAAGAGAGCAGGTCGGAGTGTGTGAAGCAGACATCCTCAAGTTGTCAACGAAGTTCGAGAACTCGACCAAGCGTCTTGTCTTCAACCATTTCCAAACCGTCTCTCAGGCAATCCGCGACAAGAGTCCCGAAACGAAGGTTCTTGACTCAAATGAAGAAGAGCCAAGAGGCTTCAGGTACTGGCTTGGTTCGACGAATTCCAAGGGGTTTCCCCTTCCCTCATCAAGGAATTCCAACTTGATCAACTCATGGAACCTGTCGTCTGGAAGTACGCCTCTCCACTTCCTTTCGGTCCTGAGCTCTGGACTAACTTGAGCGCCGTCTTCCCGGCTGTTTGGGGTAGCAGCGCTTTCAAAGGAGCCGATGGTCGAGACAGAAACCTCAACCGCGTGACGCCCTATCTCAACTACACTAAGGCCTGGTAAGAGAGAATGTTGAGAGAAGGAGGAGAGGGAAGGTTGGACGAGTTTGAGGAGTTCTCGCCGCTCTTCGCAGACTTTCGAGGAATTATTCTCACAGGCTGGTCTCGCTACGATCACTTCGCGGGTCTCTGCGAATTGTTGCCAGTCTCCGAAGTCTCGCTCGCCCTCAATCTGCAGGCATTTTCTTCTTCTTCTCCCTTTGATCGCCGTTTAGTATCTGGCGACAGGACAAGTCTCGGAGAAGGAAGTGCCCCTCATCGTCCAAGTCCTCAACTGTCGCCTCAACACTTCCCTCGACGATCTCCTCAGTGGAAAGGAGAAGTGTCTCTATGAAGGTGATTGGAGTGAAGAGGGAAGAGAAGTTGACAGGCTCCGAGATCCTCGAGGCGATCCGTCTCCTGGAGTCCGTGAAGACTTACTATACAAGTCAGCCTTGGATTGCGAATCGAGAGACGGGCTGGTTCAGAACTTCTCACATGTTCGTCCTTCTCTCCTCTTCGGAGCTTTGTTCAGGAAGACGGGGATGGGCTCTCGTTGGTACACCGATGCTCTCCTCAGCACTTACTTTTCTCTCTTGAACAAGCTAGAGACAGCGGAGACACGTCTCCGCGCAGCCTTGGCGAAGGGCTTCTATCCAGACCTCGCCCAGGAGTTCGTCGTTGACAACTTCCTCGTCTTCCGTCAACAACTCCTTGAACGCAAGAAATCAGCAGAAGATCTTCAATCTCGCACGGTCTTCCCTCCTCGACCCTATTTCTAATGCTAGAGACTCCTTTGTACAGAGACGTTTATCTTCAATTGCACAGAGAATGCAGACAGTGACACGTGACTAGTTGCTGCGGGCAAATGCTTCTTTCTTCTATACAACGTCTTCCTTCTCTACTTAGACATAGAAGAGGATCTCGGGGATCTGCCCTCCTTGCACTCCCGTGCCGTTCTTCGACTCGGGCGAGTTGTGGAAGCAGAAGCAGACTGAGGCCGAGCTCTCCTCGTCCTCGTCCATGTCGACGACCACTTCGCTCTGTCCCTCTTGACCGAAGAAACTCAGCTTCTTCCCATCAATCGTCACTGAGGCGGTGTACAACTGGTCGGCGTCCACCTGAAGAGTGAGAAGGTGGAAGAAGGAGATACCTGAATGGGATGAGGGAAGAGAACGGGGAAGATGTTCGAGGAGCCGTCCGTATCGAGGAGGGAGGGTACCTCGGCAAGCGTCGTCCCCGTCTCGTCATTCTTTGACTGAAGACGCTTCAAAGCCATGACCACCTAGGAAAAGTCCAAGAAGGGAGAAGGTGGACCTTGTATTGATGAGGGCCTCCACTCGAGCCGTAGAGGCCGAATCCGACGACGAAGATCCTCTCATCCACACAGAACTGAATACTGTCACAGCGACCTCGATAGCGCCATTGATTGATCCTGCAAGGTCTTCGAGGCAAGAAAGGAGTTTCACCTGCACGCACTCATGTTGAAGCGCTGACATCGACGGAGTTTCAACCCGACTCTTCTACGAGTCTTGAAAAGCAGCGTGGGTCGGGAAGTAGAGGCGAGATGAAGGAAGACTCCCGTCTTCTCCTCGAAGGTCAACAATGCAGATTGGGCCGGGCCATTGGCGAAGTCGTCGAGGGGCATCGTCGGCAGACGAATCTCTGGCAGCAGAACTTGGAGACAACTTCGAAGATTCTCTGTCGTCAAAGGAAGCGATCGTCTGGAAGAAAGAAGATGGAGGAGGAGGACTTCTTCACCTCGAACATTCAGCCTCGGCCCATCGAGAGGCGGCGTTGAACACTTTCACTTCCTTCACCGTCAGAGTATTTCTCTTGAGAATGGAGAGAACGCGGTCGACGGAGAGCTGGCTGAAGGCCTCGGAGGCGAGGACGAGCTCGGTCTGCGCGTCGATGAGGGACCAGCATCTGAAGACTCTCTTCTCAACCAAAGAGACACTTGTCCATGAGGGAGTCCTGTTCGAAGAGAGTCGACTGAGTCAGGTAGTTGCAGACATTGGAAGCGTTCAGTTCTTGGGCAAGGAAGGCGATGCAGTCTTCTCTGAGGGGATCGACCATGTACTTCTTGGCCAAGTAGAGAACGGACAACACCGACTCTTGGGACAAGGACACCGCGTCGGAGTAGATGTAACTGAAGAAGAGAGACTGGAGACAAGGAGAGAGCTGACTTGAGCATCGTGCGGAAGGCGTCCACGTCGGCGTCGGGGAGATGGATCTCGCTCTCGCGGGTGAAGTTCCCATCAAACATCGCCTTGAAGACTTGAGAGGACACGGCGAGGATGCAGGTGTGGGCGGGCAAGGCCTCCGTCCCCTTCAACTTCTTCTTCCCTCGTCCCCCTCCCACTCACCTTATCCGTGTCAAAGGTGAAGACGACGTCGGCCATCACATTCTTCATGCAGAGCGTCGCGAGACGATCTCTCACATGGCGCTTGTAGTCGCTCTTCTCCGTCACTACAAGGCTCTTCATTGAAGGACCAAGGAGGGGCAGAAGCCGTCGGACGAGACTCTACAGCGACCCTTCACCCCTGGAAGAAACCCGCCACAGGAACCAAACCGGTTGCCCCGTTCAGACGCTTGAAGCAAGCACGTGGCTGGCAGCAACAAATGACAGACGGCGCACCTTTGCGTCGTCGTGGTCGCGAGAGAGTGCCCGAGATAGGGATGACACAACTCGCGAGTTCCGGCGGCAGCTCCCACTTCTTGCGAGACATGCTCACTCCCTTCATGGCGGCACACAATTCCTCGTTCTCCGGCACCTCCTCAACAAGAGTGTCCAAGGACTCTTCACCCACCTTGCTCAGCTGGGACTCCACATCACTTGAAGACGAAGGCGCCTCACTCAAATCTCCCGCACTTGCCGCTGTTGAAGATGTTGGAGCTGGAAGGTAGATGAAGGTCAAAGAGAGGATGTGTGTACCTTCTTCTACATCTTGTTGTACGAAATGTTGAAGGGAGATGGATGGAGCAGCGTCGTCGACGGGGAAGGCCGAGGACGTGGTCGGTCTGTCGTCTGACTCCATTTTATGTAGATCTGAAGCAGTAAACAAGTGCGTTGAACATTGTGCACATGTGGTGCTGTCTTGTCTTTGATACAGCTAGGGAGGGGATACAGGATGTGGTTCTCAAGGCGAAAATACTAAACATACGGTAAAACGAGATAAGTTTGCGGTGTGCGCGACTCTCCTGATTTGACTTGTTCTTTCTCACTAGTGTTTTTGGCTCTTTTTGTGTTGGAAACTTTGCCTTACTGCGTTTTCTTTTGCTTCAATTGGCCTCAAGTTTTTATGGGATCGTGGGAAGTACAGTTTGAAGACAACATTGCTTTGAAAAACGTAAAGAAACGAACCTTTTGCGATGGTTAGCTCATATTGACGGCCGTCATGGTATTGACGCCAATTCTTTGCGGTTGGTCACTTAGAGCGGCGATTTTCTAAACCTCGCGACTTTGGATTATTGCATTCACGGTGTAGCAAGGGTTCAATTAGAGTTTCAGTTTCATTTGATTTGTTGTTTCTCGGAAAGCAACTCTAACGTCGCTAGATTCTTGAAGCGGTTTATTTGCATAACTTCGCTTCATGTCCACTTTTATGTCTGACTTTTATCTTGGCTGAAGGCCAGATTGAGGACGTGTCCTCTACTATTTGGAAGATCCCAAGTTTCGCCTGTTTCGCTGGAATATTGCTCTTATTGTGTTGTTAAGGTATGGCAGCAACTTGGGAGGACTACATACAGCAGCAGCTGAACGCCGATGGCGTCCAGTTCACGTGGAATATGTGGCCACATTCGAAGGTCGATGCTCAAAGACTCGTCGTTCCACTGGCTGCGTTCTTTACGCCACTAAAGGTTCCTTCTTTTGTCGTTTTGGCAATTATCGGTGTGGATATCAACGATACGCTATTTAGGAGCGCTCAGCTGATCTTCCTGCTCAACCGCCAATCGAATATGATCCGGTACTTTGCCAGAAGGCTTCTTGCAAGGCAGTCCTCAATCCACTTTGGTACAAACACAAGCATTTTTGGAAGTCGGCTGTTTAGTTTCGTGGACTACCGAGCAAAGAACTGGACGTGCGCCTTGTGCAACCAGCGAAATCCATTTCCTCCGCACTACGCAGCCATCGCAGAGAACAATCAACCACCGGAGCTGTATCCTCAGTTCAGCACCATCGAGTACACGCTCAAGGTTTACATCGTCGTTTCTGACTAAACGTCTATCGTTTTAGAAAGCGACAACTATGCCGCCGATCTTCCTTTTCGTCGTGGATACTTGCGTGGCTCCCGATGAGCTGAAGGCGTTGCGAGAGTCGCTGCAAGCAGCTCTTTCACTGTTGCCGGCGGACGCTCTTGTCGGACTCATCACTTATGGTCGCATGGTAGAACTTCACGAGCTGAACGTCACGGGCATTAATCGGTGCTACGTATTCAAGGTTAGTCTCGGCATTACATAGTTCTTGCACCACGAAGACTACATGGAAGGGAAGCCGCAGGTTTTGACAGGCTTCGCTCTTTTGCTGAAAGAGTCTCGCCCACTAAGAATTGATTCGTGGAAAGAGAGGGCATCTTCCACTTGTAAAGAATGCCATTTCGAGCGTGAGAGCAAGTGTGAAATTCATTCCGACTTCTTTAGCAGACGAGCATGGTGGTAGGAAGGAGAACACAGGCGAGATTTATTTCCGCGCAGAAAAGAGTGCGAAGTGATAGATCGAGATCAACCCATGACGATGGTGCCTCCTATACGGCCGTAGCGTTTTTCGGGAGTATCGTACGACTGCAAAATGATTTTGTTATTCATTGTGCTGGCGAAGAGAGCTCCCCTAATGAACGAACAAGCCCTCATTTGTGTACTATTTCTGCCCGAATAGCTTTTCATCACAACATACCTGTTGTGGCTCACGGGAGTCGGCGAATTCCCTTCGCAGACGCCGTTTTCGAAGCTCAGATTGTAAATGCTCGGCCAAGTTAATTATCGATAATTCATCTTCTATGGTTTCGGCGACATTTCTAAACAAGGGCTTAAATGGTGAGACGCTTCTCATACCTCGAGGCGACGAGGTGGGCTCCTTGGGCTGGATGAAGAACGTCAACAAAGAATAGAAGATAGAGAAGAATAAGAAGCAGGGACGGTCGTCGCTGCTTCATGTGTTACCACTGAAAGAAACTTGGTTATTGAAATAGAAATATAGGTCAGTGACGAGGACGCGGCGAAAACATCGCGAGGGGAGAAACCTGCAAAATGCGAGAAGCTCTCGATAGAGACCCGACATAGCTGCCACTAGCAGACGCCTGCGAGTTCCTTCTCCACCCCCGTTTCCCTACTCTGACGACTTTAGGATCCAATGTTTTCGCTCAGAATTTAGAAATTATCCACGTATGCACCATAACGGGCTTCAGATTATGTTGAGAACTACATCTGCAAGCAAATCGACTTCCTCCTGGCTAATATGCGAGCACTTCAGGGTGCGAAGGATGTGACGCCAAAACAGCTGAAGGACATCGTTGCGCTGAACATTGGACGACCCGGCACTGCCGCCGCCGCTGCGCAACAACCTGGAGGGGCGCCGGCACAAGGTGGACCCGGGCAGAGGCCTCCGTTTCCGGGCGGACCCGGTGGACCGGGGCCGGCTCCCGCTGGACCGGCTCCCGGAGCTCCACAGCAGATGCCTTTCAACAAGTTTCTACAGGTCTGATACTTTGCGCTTAGCGAAAATGAAGATTTAGCCGGTGAGCGAGTGTGAACAGTCGATCGCAGATCTCATCGACCAAATCCGCGTGGATTCTTGGCCAGTTCCTCAAGGACAACGCCCTCTCAGAGCGACTGGAGCTGCTCTCGCTGTGGCTGTCACTCTGCTCGAGGTTACTAGAACAACAACGGAAATAAGTTGTAGGTGTGTTTCCCGAACACTGGCGCGCGCATCATGACCTTTGTCGGAGGAGCGTGCACTCACGGGCCGGGAGCCGTGGTGGGAGAGGAGTTGAAGACCCCGATCAGGTCTTGGCATTCGATCAAAGAGGACAACGCGCCTCTCATGAAGAAGGTGGAATGAGAGTTTGTAGCAACTGTCTTTTAGGCGACGAAGTTCTACGACGCTTTGGCGGCTCGCGCGGTGAAGAACGGACATGTCTTGGACATCTACTCCTGTGACCTCGATCAGACGGGACTTGCCGAGATGAGGGCCATTTATAACAGCACCGGCGGTTTGCCAACAATCATTCAAGACGGTTTAGGTCACGTTATAATGGGAGACTCGTTCAACTCATCGCTTTTCAAGCAGACGTTCCAGCGTGTTTTCGACAAGGACTCAAATGGATTTCTGAAGATGGGCTTCAATGCAACAATGGAGGTAATAAGCGATTTGAGTATTACGAAAACTTGATCTAGGTGAAAGTCGGAACGGGACTAAAGCTCGAAGGAGTTCTCGGCTGTTGTGCGACAGCGAATGTGAAAAACGCGGCTGTAAGCGACACGGAGATGGGCATCGGAGGGACGTGTCAGTGGCGTTTCTGCGGTCTCACTCCGAGGACGACCCTCGCCGTCCTCTTCGAAATCGCCGCCCAGGTTTGCAAAAGTTTCTCCCACGCCCCCCAAGCCTCACGTCTTTATTATTCAACTATTGAAGATGATTTCGGTGCCCTTTTGCAGCACGGGACGGCCATCCCTCAGGGCGCTCGAGGAGTGGTGCAGTTCGTGAGCCAGTATCAACACGCGGATGGACGCAAGCGAATACGCGTGACGACAGTGCAGAGACCGTGGGCCGACATGGCCACGCAGCAGCCGCACATTGGCGAAAGCTTCGACCAGGTGTGCTCGACCGTTTTAATTTTCACCACGATGTCTTCTCGGTGGATGCGTTCGTTCTTTCAACAAGACTCCACTCGTGAAATTGAATTATCGCTTACGCTTGTGAAAAGGGAGACTATAGATAGAAGACGTGGGAATGGCAGATGACATCAAGCGTCGTAAAGAAAGAAACAAGCGGAGATGAGAGAAGGAGGATTTCAGGAGGCGGCCGCAGTGATCATCGCCCGTCTCGCGTCATTCCGGGCGAGTAATGAGAACGACACGCCCGATGCGCTGCGATGGCTCGACCGGACGCTCATTCGTCTCGTTAGCCACCAATTCCACCATTCTCAACATTGTGTTTCAGTGTCAAAAGTTCGGCCAATACCACAAGGATGATCCGAACTCCTTCGTGCTTCCGCAGCGCTTCACGCTCTTCCCGCAGTTCATGTTCCATCTGCGTCGTTCGCAGTTCCTTCAAGTCTTCAATAACTCGCCCGATGAGACCGCCTACTATAGGTACAGTGTTTCTCATTTTCATTAATGCGACTTTTCAGGCATGTGCTTTTCTCCGAGAGCGTGCTGGAAAGCACCTCCATGATTCAGCCAATTCTCTGGGCTTACTCTTTCAAGTGAGTTTTGTCTTCCCGTGCACAACTTTGTGTTTCAGCGGTCCGCCACAGCCGGTGCTCCTTGACACATCATCCATTCTTCCGGATCGCATTCTTCTCATGGATGACTACTTCCACGTTCTCATCTACCACGGACAGGCACGACAGTCTTTATCATGGCATCAACAGAGTTTAGACGATTGCCCAATGGCGAAAGATGAACTACCAGGATGACCCTCAATACGCGTCGTTCAAGGCTCTCCTCGAGCAGCCGGTGCATGATGCGACAGCAATTCTCCAGGAGCGCTTCCCCATGCCGCGCTACGTCGTCACTGAACATGATGCTTCCCAGGTTACTTGTACACACACTTCATAACAATAATTTTTAGGCGCGTTTCTTGCTGTCGAAGGTAAATCCGTCGCTCACGCACAACAACCCGTATGCCGCGGTAAGAGTCTTTTCATTTCATCAAAGGCGCATCTGCAGGAGGGAGGAGCACCGGTCTTCACGGACGATGTGTCGCTGCAGGTCTTCATGGAACACCTGAAGAAACTCGCATCTTCGTCTTCCACTTGAACTTCTTTCGGCCTTCTCTTGTCATATGGTGTTATTGTCCTTTTGTTCGATGGGTTTTGATGGATTTCTATGAAGATCGTGATTCATTGTGTTAGGTGTCTTGAAAACTTCTGCTGTTTTACTGGAGAAACTAGTAAATTATTTGTGCAGACCAGAATTGGATCCGGAAAAGGGTGAGTGGGGGAGGTCACAGAACGCGGTCGGTCATTAGAGAATGTTGGTAGTGGCCCTTCTCCTCGTTTCTCTCAATTCTGTCGATTCTTTAAAAGAGGCAGCGGATATCCGCAAATGCCACTTTGGCGATACGATAGTCCGCAATCATATCGTCTTCCGTTGCCACAAGTTCAGCGAGCATCTGCGCGGTTTTCTGCCTCGAGGTTCGGTGCTTCCTTATTCAATCTCGCAGGTTGTTGGACTTCTCCACGTGGAAAGGAAGGCCAGTTTGTGATGTTTGGCACGTCGAGGTCCGAGGGAGTCTATCGCTACACCTGCTCCTTCAGGAATGGCACTGCCACTTATGCCCCGGATCGCAAGTTGCAAGGCTTTCTCACGGTTCTCTTCAGGATGTCTGCTCGGCCCCGCACTTCAAGAAGGCGAGGTCGACCAGCAAAACAATCGTCTCAGAAAGTGCTTCAGAGCAGAGGACGGCGTTCTTCGACTTCTTCATAGAATTCGTAAGTCTTTCGAGAGAAGGAGACGGCCTAGCCCTTCACGACTTATGCGACATTCGTGCTCGTCGAGAAGAACTTCCAAAGGAACTCTATTGCCCCGGAACAACGGAACGAGTCTTCGAGCCTTTCTACGGCAAAGGAACGACAATCGCCTTCGACCCCCGTCACAATGTGATCGACTACTTGAGAACTTTCTGATTTATTCACCTAAAATAAATTACTACTATGTCATATTCAACAAGGAATAAAGCGGATTCACCGAATTCGTCTCTTACAGAATCTAATAAGATAGCAAGAATAGAATGGAACTCCATCACCGATCGAGTCCAAGGGCGATCTTCTCCAGCTCCGCGTGCAATGTCGCCACCTTGAATTCCGGTTCACAGCGTCGAGTGAAGTCGATGAGACTCAGCAACTGCTTGATGCCGATGCCGTATCTGAAACAGAGATGGTTTTAGGATGGAAGACAAACCCAGGCAAGACAGTGAGTTGCTTGATCTTCACTTCTATAGCAGCGAGCTCCGTCTCATTCAGACTAGCGGCTTGGTCGAAGACGGAGACGAGGTGCGCCGTGGTGGAGAGACGAGGCACGTCGATCACCTTCATGAAGGCGCGATCCAGTTCGAACTCCCGGAAGAAATTCCTTGACGCACATGTTGCGAGGACGAGAAGTCGACGATTCTAAGAACAAAACCAACATGAGGAGAGACTTCTGGAAACAAACCAGTGGAGGCTGACGTCTGAGAAGAACTCGCAAGGCTTGAAGAACGAGATTGGAATAACGAGGTCCGATTGGAGAGTAATCTAAAGCAATTGAAGTGACATTGAAAGCTCACCTAGCAGCGCTTCAACGTCATCGATGAATAGAACTGAAAGCGGAGAGCGCAAGGCGTCATCATACGCTTTCTTGAGAGCAGCGCATTTGGCCGCTTCGGAGAATCCGACCATGTCAGCAGGATCAACCACCTAGACAGCCAGACGTGATGCTCAATCCCTGCCTTACCCTGACGAAGGGGAATTCCGAGTCCTTTGCAATCCGAGCGGCTAAATAACTTTTCCCTGCGAAGGGAGCTCCCAAAAGAACGGCGGATGCAAAGCCTTGCGACTCCGGATCGCGGACTTGCTCGACGAGAAGGGCTCCCTGGTCAAGAATAGACGACACCTCCGGTCCCCAGATGACAAAGTTTCCTCGCAGAAAATGTTCCAATGCTTCCTCCGATCGACCAAAAGCCTAGAACAAGAATATCTGGCTAAACTCCTCGAGATGTACCGCTTTGACGTCGTTCTCGAGGGCGAGGTCGAAGTCTTCCTGTGTAATCTTCAACTTCTCAATCGCATCTTCTTGAAGCATCGTCTTTCCGCCGACTTTCACGAGACGGTTCATTGCTCGCGACTGTGCCGCTCTCACCAAACCCTCAATCTCGGCGCCCGAGAA
Organism: Poikilolaimus oxycercus; assembly: GCA_034700245.1. Taxonomy (NCBI): domain Eukaryota; kingdom Metazoa; phylum Nematoda; class Chromadorea; order Rhabditida; family Rhabditidae; genus Poikilolaimus; species Poikilolaimus oxycercus. The sequence goes on from JAQIXL010000067.1 coordinate 48,736, forward strand.
ATTCTTCGTTCTTCTCGAAAGGTCTTCAAGGTTCACGGATGGATCGAGTTTGTCGTATTCCCTGAAAGCTGGTTGTGTAAAAGAGACAACAACAAAAAAGCACATACATCATTCGTGCAGTGTGAATGCGAAGAATTTGTGCCCTTCCAGCCTCGTTCGGCAATGGAATCTCCAGATGCACCTCAAAACGGCCAGGTCTGAAGAAAGTGCATAAAAGCCGTTCATCTTCAGCTCACCGAAGAAGAGCGTCGTCGATCATGTCTTTCCTGTTTGTCATACCAATGACGAGAACATTGTTCAGCTGATCCACTCCGTCCATCTTCGACAACAACTGGTTCACGACAGTGTCGTGCACTCCAGATGCTCCAGCCTGTCTTCACTTGAAATCACTGGCAAACTCCAACCATGGATCCTCTTTGCTTGCAGATGGCATCAATCTCGTCGAACACAATAATATGCAGACCGGAGTTGGCTCCGCAACGCTTCCACTCCTCCTCGGCTTCAGCGAAGAGTTTTCGAATATTCGCTTCCGACTCTCCGACATACCTAACAAAGACATAAAACTGAAACTCTTCAAGTCTCACTTGTCAAGAATCTGAGGACCGTTCACAATTTTCGGCTCTCTCGCATTGAGCATCTTGGCAATCTGACGAGCCATCAACGTCTTTCCAGTACCGGGAGGTCCAAAGAGCAAAATACCGCGAACGTGCTTCATTGCTGAATGGAGGAATGAGGTAGAAGAACCAAACGAACCAAGTTGTTCAATGAACTCAGGCGGAAAGACTCGCGAAGCGAAAGCCCTGCGGAAAACATCCGAGAACTCCTTGTCCAGGCCACCGATGCCCATCTTCTGGAAGTCCCAATCGGGGTTGATGATTGACCGATAAGCAGACTTTCTGTAAAAAAATCAATTTCTGTGGAAAGTTGAAAACAAACCCTTTGCTTTTGCCAATCAAGTTAATCGTTGAACCTTCCTCCTTGTCGAAAATAATAGAGGAATTAGGCAAAAGTTGTCCGGATTGCAACTACAAGTACATCTACAATGTAGAGGAAGAACAAACGGGAAAAGGTTTGGCATTGCGCGCTGTCTCCACGTTGGCTGCAGCAACAATATCAATTCCTTGAATATCCTTGACTTTCAGTGACAGAAGCATCGACTTCTGCTTCTCGTCCGTAAAGCGCATCACCAGCAATTCATCTTTGGTAAATGCTTGCTCTGCAAAAGAAAATAAGCCTCAAAGAAAAATAGACTAACGAGAAAACTGCATAGAGAATTCCCTGGCCATGTGGTCACTGTTCAGAGGTTCTGAGGTTTGTCTGCAAAGCAATTATTCTCCAAGTAGTCTCTCACGATTTCTTGCTTTGGAAGTCAACTGAGAGAGTAATAACAGCAATCATTTGATTCTGAGCATAGGCGAACGGCTCCACGGAGACCTACAAAACTATCTGATGTCTGCAGAGTATCCACGGACCTCCTGATCCAAGCTCAAGCTGGCCCATTTGCGCTGTGGCATGGCAAAGGCGATCTCTCCCTGACGAACATCTGGATGGTTTTTGATCGAGAAGGTATAGTGATGTCCTGGTCCCGTCTTCACGAGAACGTGTCTAAACATGTTGAGTAATCTCGGTGGATGGCAGGCAAATGTGATATTCGGTCTCCATTAGCCATAATCCGCCTCGGCACTCTCAGCAGCACAACTCGATTTATGGATTTCCTCTGGCGTCGTCGCGGGGACGGCGTCCACGGGCATCCAATGCATCGACGACCGCCTCATAACTTATCGAGCGTCGTCGTCGCCCCTTCGACGCCTTCGGAAATCCATAGCCACGCCGCCAGTCGAGACTATTGACGCTTCATCCAAGCGTCCGCCCGCTAACGATTACTAATGAAGTCTACTCTCTGAGGCAATAGAAAGAGACGCAGTCAATGAAAAGCTCTTACTTAATCCGCGAAGCATTGAATTCGTCACTGCGAACAACCGCGCAGTTCGTGTCGGCGAGGTCGTCCGTCGGACACTTCCTCACCTTCAGCGTCCTCGACTAAAAGCGTTTGATAATAATAATATGGAAAAAAAATCACCGACCATGATTGCGACGGCTAGAGAATCTCAGCCGAATGTCGTGCGCCACACCGTCTCGAAGCAGTCTAAAGCAAATCCATAGATGGACTCGTCGATAACGGGCAGCACGAGTACGCGAAAGGAGGCCTTGTGAAGCCTCTAGAACATGCACAGCAAACATAACAAAGCGGCAGAGGAGTGAAAGAGGGCGCGCTAAGGAACAAAAAGGGCTAGGAGGCGGCCAAAAACGGGATCGATTGGGGGGAAGTCGACTGGGGCGGCGAGACGGCCGACGACGGCTCCGCGCACACACCGAGTTTGTCCCGCAATTTCATCGCGCTAATTTAACGAGGCTCGACGAGTTTCATTTCGTCTCTCGCGACGGCGCCGTGCGCGGACGCGAGACGCCATCTCATTCCAGACTCCCCGCTTCCACGCGTCTACGGGAACGCGGCACTCACGGGCCAATCAACAGCCAAGACACAATTTGCTCCATTCATCTCTAAAGAAGTGTCAAACCACAGTTCAGCTAGGAAAAGAAGCCGTACAAAGAAAAGATTTCGCAATGCAGACACAGCAGCGCCACTCACCCATGGCAAATAACGACAAATGCGAGTCTCTGCGGGAAACCAACGGCACATCGCGTGCCGCATAAAGCAACAGAATTCTCAAAAAGCATAATGCAAAATATGCGTGAGCTACCATTTCCCGCATTGCGAGAGGTTTTCTCTATGGGAGGGAGCCTTTCGTTTGAAGTGTGCTGTGGCGGTGGACGAAATGACGTGGCCCCTCGCTCACTCAGAGGCGGGTCCCTTTTCCTCGCCGTTTCCACAGCTTTGGACATGGAATAGACCCGCAGTGAAGAAGATGGACAATCTCTCTTTATTACGCACCGAGAATCTAGGGACTAGGATAATGTGACAGTGTTGCTGGGAGATCAAGAGGAGAGAAGGAGATGGCGTCCGAGACAATCGCATCTCTTTGAGCCTCCACAGAGAACGGTGGTCGTGCGCGCATTCCGACCCGCGGTCATAGTCGAGTTGCCATAGATTCGGGCGAGCTCGCGTGACTTCTCGTTGAGGGGCACGGCTCGCGCCTGCAACTTCCTCTCATTCCCTCCGCGAGAACCTTCTTGAGACGCGCGTCGAAGCGACTGGCCCGCGAGGCGACGGTGGAAGGCGCTCTCGCACCAAGAAGTCGCTCTCGCTCCTCCATGTAGATCATCTTGAGTTGGTCTGAAAGGGCGTCTAGAAGGGCTGTGGGCTGACGCGAGGGAGACGGTGACTGGGAGGAGACGAGAAAGCCATGTCACTCACCGTAGAGGAACTTCTCCCAGGCGTAGAAGGTCTGGAACTTGAAGTTGGCTGGATTGAGACCGTGCATCTTGCAGAAGTTGCCAATGAGAGAACGGACGAGCACTCGCTCTTGCACCTGCATCCCCTCTCTCTCGAGGAGACTCCTTGCCTTTCCATATTGAATCTGCATTCTCTTGAGATGAGTCAATTCCTGGAAGATGGCCTTCTCGTGCACATAACGATGTTGAGCTGCCTTCCCTGCAACCCCCTTGAACTTTTCAACTAGGATACCTGAAGGATGCGAGCCGTCATTCATGACTTCCCAGTCGTCTTCGAAGATCTCCAAGTCTCCAGCTCCTCCTCCAAGTTCGGGAGAACGACGAACTCTCATGATGACCTGGAAGATGAAAGGAGACCATGGAGACTCACTCCGTCATCGCCGTCCTCGCCGTCACTCTTCACATCTCTCGTGTTGAAGCGAGGCTTGCGACGGATCTCTCGGATCTCGGCCACCACTCCCTCGCCACTCGCCATTCCATTCAACTCTTCCGATGTCTTGCCTTCCTTCTTGGAGTCGAGGGACGAAGTGTCAGTCTTCGTTCTTCTCTCCTTCAGAGACTTGAACACCGCCTTCCTCTCCTCGCCCGTGGAGGTCGTTCTCTGCTTCGCGCTCTTCTTCTCTCCGCCGCCGCTGCCAGTCTTCACTCCTCCATTCTTCTGACGATCTTCTTCTTTCACTTCCTCTTTGGATGAACGCTGCCTCGTCTCTTCCTTTTTCTTCGGACTTCTCTTCTTCTCCTCAGCAGCTTCGACGCCCGTCGTTTCGACTAGATGAGCCTTCCTTTCCTCGACGGCAGTCGACGTGTCTGTGGAAGGAGTCTCAGCGATGTTGCCCATCCTCTGCTTCGACCCTAAAGCGTTCTTCCAGTGACCTCTCCCCACCTTTCTTCCTCAGTCGGACCTCCGTCGTTCCCTTGGTCCTGTCCTCGAGGGAGTTCTCGGTGGAGTCGGAGGCGCTGCGCTTTCGGGGCTCGTCGTCGGAAGCGGAGACGGGGGGCGCGTGGTTCTCCTTGCCCGCTCGGCCAGAGCTGCGAGTCGCCTTCTTCCGCAGTTTCCGCCTCGCTCGGTCCTCGGCCTCCAGGGCGCCTTCCACTTTCTGAGAGCTCACTTTTGCTCGCAGACTACTTGCCTTCAGGGCTTGATCCTCCATGAGGGAAACTTGTTGTGCGGCCACTTTTCGCAGTTCTTCTTTGATGAGCTGCCACCATTCTTTCTTACTCCTCCTCCACTCACCTGCTCTATTCTATCTTCAACCTTCGCCTCGTCGTATTGTCCGACGAGGTCCGAGGTGCTGGTCGCCTTCTGAATTCTCTCGAAGGAGGAGTCCACACTGCTGCTCCGTCGGCGTTCTCCCTGAGGAAGTTGGATTGTTTCCTGGGAACAGCCCACCTCCAATTCGAGTGCCGATGTCTGCGTGTGCATGTTCTCGAAGCCGCTGCTCCTTCTCCTCGCCCGTCGTCTCCTCTGAGAGCCGACCATCTCGGTGACACTTTCTCTTCGCATCAAGGCACCTCGATGCAGTTTCGCTGAAAAGTCTTTCCTTCTTGAGGGAGGGGCAACCTTGAACGATCTGTTCCTCGATGTGTCCCCGACTCAGATTCTTCTCTTCCTCTGGCAACTCGGCTGCCTCCTTAGCATCATGTCTCTGGGAGAGATAGTCGACGACCACTTGATGGTTCTTCCTCTTGGCCAGATCGAGGGGAGTGTAGAGCGCCTCCTGTAAGCCTCTTTCCTTCTTCCTCCACGGGTTTCTAATCGGGTCCAGGGAGATAGAAGGCAAAGGGCACTCACGCGATAGAGCATGAGGGGATTGAGGTGGGCGCCGTTCTGGCAGAGGAGGATCACGATCTCGAGGTTGCCCGTGGCGGCGGCGAGATGGAGGGCCGTTCGTCCCTCGTGGTTCGAGGCGTTGAGGGTTGTTGGATGGAGGGCGAGGAGCCATTCCACCACATCTGAGAGGGCGTCGCCCTCTTCCTCCTCCCTCTCACCTTTGCTGCCAGCCTGCACCGCCTCGTGAATGGGCAAGTCGCCGCGGTAATTCTGGATTTCGAACGACGCCCCGTATTGCTTCAAGAGTTTCATCATCCGCAGTTGGCCCTTCGCCGCCGCGCAATGACTCGGCGTTCGAAGGCGAATGTCCTTCAACTTGAAAGGGAAACACTCTCATTCACCTGGTGATTGGGGTTCGCGGTGTTGGAGAGAAGAACGCGGGCTGCTTCGTGGTGAGCATAGGAGACGGCGTAGAAGAGCGGCGTGTGACCATAGCGATCTCGACTGTCGACGAAACTCCTCGGAGTGTTCTCGAGGACGACTTCGATGATCTGAGGGAGAGGTTGAGGGAGAAGAAGGAGACCTCGTGATATCCATGCGAGGCGGCACAATGGAGGGCTCCCAACTGGTCTCTGTCCACGGCCATCAAGTCGCCGCCGGCTTGTTTCAAGGAAAGAATTGCCTCCAAATTGCCTCAACACCTTTGTTGGCCTTTGAATGGAAGACGGCGCACCATTGCTGGCAGCCCAGAGAATGGGCGTTCTCTCGTCGCAGTCACGGGCATTCGGATTCGCGTTCTTCTGGAGGAGAGTGTGGAGGATGGAGAGGGACAACTCGTGGGGAAGGTCTTCTGTCGCTGTTGCGTAGTGAAGGGGGAACGCCTCGTTGTGGTCTCCCACATTGATGTTGGCGCCTCGATTCAAGACGAGGGAGAGCGTCTCCAGCTGCTTCTCTCTTGTGAAGGAAGAAGACTCGCCTGTCCACAGACGACAGCCCAATGCGCGGCCGTGTGTCTCTCCCCGTCCATGTGGTTCACGTCGGCACCGCGATCCAAGAGGAAGTCCGCCACTTCCCCTCTCCCACTCATCACGGCCATCATGAGGGGAGTATAACTAAGAGAACTCCTTCTTCTTCAATCATTCAATACCCGCTCTTGTCTTGGGCGTCGAGGAGTGAAGGATCCCGTTCGAGGACGGCCTTCGTCGTTTCGAGATCAGCCACCTCGGCTGCATAGTGAAGCGCCACTCTCTCCTCGTTGTCCTTCGCTGCCACTTCATCCTGCGACGTCTACAAGAGAAGAGAGACTCACGGGGGATTCCTCGAGGATGCGTGCCGTCTCCTGTCGATTCGCGGTGTCGAGCGCGTGTTGCAAGGCGCTCGCCATGTCCGAGGAAGGCGACGAGTCTGCCGCCGCTGCTGCCAGCCGACGAGGTCGTCCTGGCAACGAAGCCATCGATTCCTCTTCCTTGCAAATCCTCTCGACGAACGGTTCTTCCGCTATTTGCAGCTCCTTCAATCTCCTTTCCACCAAGAATGCCCAACTCTCCCACATCTTCCATCTCTCCTTACTCTTCCTTCACAAACATTGTGTCTTCCTCCGAAAGAGCTTCTTCTTTCGAATTTCATTCAGCAGCATGAATATTTCATTCTGTCCACGACTCGTGGAAGACATGGAAATCTTCTCGTTCTTTCCAGAGAAGAAAGCAACAAATCTTCCTCGTCCATTCCAAGTGTCGCACTCTTGTCTCATGGAAGAAGAGTCTTCAACGAGGTTGTTTCTTCCCGCCAATTAGAAATTCGAAAGAGCGGAATGCTGGGAGGGGCGAGGGGAGGAGGCGCGCTCCGAACTGCCTTTCTCTCCTTGATTGACACCCTCAATGGAGACGGTCTTCGGCGTGACTCCTCCCTTGCCCCTTCTCTCTCTTCTCTCAGAGTCTCCGTTCATACTCTTTATAATCTGGCGAAGAGCACAACAAAGAGAAAGGAGCCAGGGAAACCCTGTGAATAATCGGAGACGGAGGAGGAGGAGGAGGAGGAGGAGGAGGACAAGGAGGAACACAAGAAGGAGGACGGGGAGCGTCATGGAGGAGAAGCCCGTCGGCCTGGAGACTGGAGATTGAAGAGACGAGGAACTAGCTGGGAGGAAAGGGCTCAGATCGGAGAGACGAGAGCGGGAACTGAGCAGGGAACTAGAGGAGGAGGCGTCTTCTGTACAGTCAGCATTACTCCATCATCGGATGAGAGGAAGAGAGCGAGAGAGGATCCATCCACGCCGCTCCCAGCTGCGACGACGCCGCGCCGTTGAAGCCGCCCATCATCGGAGGCATGAACGACATCGCTCTGAAGACTCTTCTCCTTGAAGAAAGACTCACGCAGCATTCGGGAAGTGGGAGTAGGGCCCGGCGCCCGAGAACATCGTCCTCTGCATGTTGTAGAGGTCGGGCGTCGGATAACCGATTGGAAGCTGACCGCCGCCGACTGCCGCGTCTGGACTATACGAGGAGTTGCCATTGAGTTCTGAAGAGAAGAGTGAGAGAGAGAGAGGAAGGAGTACCGGGCGAGGGGCCGGGACTGCCGCCGCTGTTCTTTCGTCGTCGATTCTTGAAGACGTTGACGACAGGCGATCGTCCTGCCCGATTGCTCTGGTCGATCATCGGCTGCACAATCCGCCGGCGGGCATTGATGAACCTGCAGAGAGACCCCTTGAGAGAGTGAATGAGGGTGTTCTCAGAGACGATGGCATCTCTGGCACTTCATAAAGACGCCGTAAATCGTGACGCGGCGTGCGAGGCTATAAAAGTGTTGCGAGTGGCACTCCGAGGATGACCCGTCGCAATTTACGAGTCGCCACTTCCTGCCACAATTCCCCCCCCCCCCCTCCCTCTCCCTCCCTCGAAGTCCCTCTGCCTGCTCCCTGCTGATGGCGCCTTGATAGAGAGGAGCCGAGATTGCGATCTCTGCCCCGTCGCTCCCCCAACTTTCACCTTCAAATGCTATGAGTGAAGGAAGAAGGCCGAGAGGAGAAGGAGGAAGCGGTCCCTGGAAGAGTGGTGGAAGAGCGAGATTTGAGTGTCCGCTCCTCGCCTGCCAGCGAGGACTCTCAGCGCTGTCAGCCACGCCAGCTGCGTCCATCCATCTTGCGCAGTGTACCATCGACTGCGCCCTCCTCGGCCCCCTCGCCGCCCGCCGCCTCGAAGCCCGCCAGAACTACGGTAGAAGAACCTCGTCGCCCTCCTTCCTCACCCCGCGAATAAATCAGAGCTTGCAACAGCGACGGCAGACTGTCGTCCGTCCCTCGAAGTGCGTGGAGGAGGAGAGGCGAGTCTCCCTTCCTCTCCCCTCTCTCTGCACGTTCCTTTGTGTCTTTGTGAGAGAGACTCAATGACAGGTTGCAGTGGACGACGCGTGCCACCCCATCGTCCCTTTCTGGGACATTCCCCTCTCTTCCCTCCCCCTTCCTCTCCACTTGCCTCGATGACCGTTAGACCATCAGCGATATGAGAGAGGGGTCTTTGTTGTTGCGCGGGAGGCGCTCAATCTCGACAGAAGGCGACGAAATTCGAGCGAGAGAGCAGATTATCGTCTAATTGCTGGGGAAGCCCTCGAGCAAGAAGGAAGAAGGAAGGAAGACGTACCAGTTGTTGACTTGGAGGATGGTGAGACCCGTGTCGTTGGCGAGTTGCTTCTTCTGGTCCTCGGAAGGATAGGGATGCTGCAAACGACGGCTGTCAGCAAGGTTCCCACGGCTGTCACTTCCCCCTCCCCCCAGCATTCGTCCTCGTCGAGAGAGAAGAAGAGGAGAGGCGCACTTATTTGTCTTGATGTGAGACTGAGACATGGAGGATTATGGATGGCGACGCCGCTCTCGTAAATCGCCCCGGTGCCCGGTTCTCCCCTTGGAATGCATGCTGCCCCGCCACTCCAACGACGTCGTCTCCTCGAAGGAAGACGCGAAAAACGTCGACGCCGTCGTCCACTGACGTTTACGAGTCGCCGCAATTTAGTGGCCTGCCCCCCGAGAAGGGTCTCGACACGACTTCTCTCTCTAAACACAGTAACCCCCCTCCCCTTCCCTCTCTTCACTCGAGCAAAAGACCCCCTCTTCTCGCCTACAGTACCCCCGACGCGCGAGCGAGAGACCACAAGAGGCGCCATGTTTGGTTGTCCTCATGCGATTATTACAGAATAACGACTTCCCTAATTCGACGACGCGCGAAACCGCGAAGAGAAGAAGAGAGAGAGCGGGCGGCGGCCATACTGTAGAGGATGAAGAGAGGGAAACTACAGTATGACGAGCTTGGACAGCGAGGATTGTTTCGTTAGCGCGCGCATAAATCATGGATAGACACGAAGGCGGCACGGGCTAAAGGGGAACGCGGCGTGGAGAAGGAGAAGACCGTGGAGAACGGGAGAAGGAGAAGGGGAAGGCGGAGGAGGAGGATACCGTGAGATTCTGGAAGAGCCAGGCGCGGAACTTGGTGATCGCCTCCTTGGAGAAGACCTTCGGCACCTTGCGTTTCTGACCGTTGGCGGCGTTGCCTTGGCCCTCGCTGAGAACGGACTCTCGACCGTCCTCGTTGGACCCGCAGATGGAGAGCGACTCGTCGCCTGGAGGGAGCGTGTGAAAGACTGCGAGGAGACGGGGACGGGGACGAGGGACGAGACAAGTGCGGCACACAAGAACAGAAGCGACAATTGTGAGGAGGACAAGGCGACATGAAGCGACACGGACCGTGAGGTGATGGAAGAGCCAAGTGCGCATGATGTTGGTCGCCGACTTGGGGAAGATGCCTCGTTTCTTGACGGGAGTCTTGCGCGGAGTGAGACCTTCTTGACAAGGGTCGAGGGGATGATCGGAGCAAGGCTGCACGGCCATCGAGTAGTGTGGCTGCAGGAGAAGACCGGCGGATTCGAGGGCCGAGTCGAGCACTCCGCTGCTGCCGCCCACTGTGCCGCTTCTCATTAGGCCGCGTTCACGCGTGAACAATTCTTCTCTCACTCGGGAAGAGACAGCCATGCAAGCAATCCCGAGGAGGCACATGCAGGTGAGGGGAGTGAGGGGAGAGGACGGACAGACGATCCCTCTTCGGGACAAGCACGTTTGTCACGCTTTTCACTCAAGTGGCGGCGGGTGTCTCGAGAGAATAAATCAGCCGTCCCCGGGGGTCGATTCCTTCAGTCTTCTCGTGGCTCGTCCCTTCTCCCTTCTCTTCTCTTCCCCTTCTTCTCCTATCTCAGAGTCGATCTGCCCAAAAAGCCGCTTCTACCGTGTCTCGCCGGCCGAAGCGGCAGCCGGAGGGCGGGCAAGGGGGGCGCCTTCCCCGGGCGTTCGCCTCTTCCCTCCTCCCTTCTCAGCGGCTTTCAGGCAAATTGCCAAAGCGCAGCGACGGGCCGCGCGCCGCTTTTTGCGTCTGTTTCTCATTTCACGAAAAGCCAATAATATGGCGTGTCGAGGCCATGCAATGGATACGGTAGTCTTGTGGAGGAGAGAGGACGCCTGTAAGGAAGGCGCCGGGACGGGCGACGAGGCCCGGGCTCCGACGACACCCCAACCAACGGGAGAAGAAGGGGGAAACCCGTTCCGAGACGACGTTTTTCCTAGCTCGGCCACTCACTTTGCCGTGCGAGAAGTGAGAAGAAGGGAGAGGGAAGGGAGAAGGGGCAGGGAAGGAAGGGATCGATGCACCCGGGAACCCGCTCTCTCAGGAGTCGAGACACCCGTCGTCGCCTGTCTGTACAACTCATGCAGGCATGGACAAGGAAGGAAAGAAGGAGCACCTTGTTCCGAGACAGAGTCGCCACTCGCATTCATGTGCAGTTGACCGGGAGTCTCGTTGAGAGGAGTCGCCGCTTGTTGTTGACAGGAACTGAAGAGTCTCCTTCCTTGTAGTGTTGTACCTTGTCTGAGGACTAGTGGTCGAGGGCGCGGCTTGGATGTGGCACGGCGGGGCCCCTCCAGTCGCCGCCTGAGGGGTCCCGCCCAAGCCTAAAGGGTGCTCGGCGGCGCTGTGGAAGTTCACCTGCAATCACTCTCTTCCATCATGCTCATGGCTCGCTTCACTCTTTAATCGCCATTCATCCCTTCTCTCTTCTCTCTGTTGAAGGACACCCTGAAGAATGATGCCGTGTGTCCCTCTCTTCTCGAGTCTTTAGCGATGAGGAGAGAAGAAAAAGAAGAAGGGCGATTTCGCACTTGTGGAAGCCGTAAAAAGTGGCTTGGAGTCAGCTGTCAGTGGAGAGGAGAAGGGATGGAGGAGCGAGATGGAAGGAGTCTCTCCTCCGAGGTGGAGTCTCTCTCTGAGGACAAACACTCCTTCTCCTCCCCCGTCCCCGTCGCAATATCCATTGATCCCGGCACGCCGAGAGCCCCTCATGCAAATTATCCGCCGATTAGCTGCAGCGAGGCTTTGTTGCGGGAGAGGGAAGAGGACGAGGAGCTGCTGCTCGACGCCGTCGAGGAACAGCGACGGCCTCGAGGAGGAACGCCGGACACGACTACTGTAGACGGCAAAAACCCCAAATCTGTGGAGGATCATTGTGTGTGCGAGACGCTGAAGGTCATGGCGGCAGAGGGGACGGCAAGGGAGGGGGGGGGGCGCCGCGGGCTGTGTCATAAATCTGGGGAGAGAGAGAGACATTCGTCATAGCGAAGCGCCACTTCAATTCCTGCTTATTGATGGAGAGAAGGAGAAGGACTCACCTCGAGAGGCAACGACGAGTTCTCCAGCTGCGGCTCGTACGGCGCCGCGAACGGTCCCGGTTGCTGGTTGCTGGAGGAAGAAGGATATGGAAGGAAATAAGAGAGCACTCACCTCATCGGGTTGCCCATCGGGGGACTCGCTGAGGGCGCCGTCGTCGAGGGCGAGGTGGGTGGCTGCGAGGAGGAGGAGGCTCGCTCGTCGCCCACGATGTCCATGGGCATCTTCCCTTTGAGGCAGGTCACGTAACGATTGCAGAAGTTGTCGCAGAGTTCGTGCACCTCAAACTCGAGGATGAAGAGGGTGGAGGAGGGACGGGGAACAAGTCTCCCTTGCCCAGCGGGGGGGCGAACGTTGAGAGGCATTCAAAGAAGGTCGCCGACTGGAAGAAAAAAGCGCTATGGCGCACTGATAGCCGCATTTCGAGGACGTTCCCCCTTTGATCAGACAGACTTGGAAAGAAAGTGGCGAGAGAGGCTTCTGGAGAGGGACCAATCGATCTCTTCGCTCACCTTTTCCAGCTCGAGAAGGTGGAAGCGCAGCATCTGAATCGCCTGCAGCATCTGGAAGAACTCATTGAGGAGACTGAACGGGGAGGGGGAGTCAAGAGGAGGACGAACACTTACAAGGGTGTCGAGCTCGCGATTCGGCACATAGTAGGGCTTATCGCTTTGGATCTGCAATTCGAAGCTCGTAAAATGCCCGCGTGAATACAGTAAAAGAGAGAAGGAACACCGAACAGTAGCACGGGACTTTGAGAGTTGAGATAACGGGGACAAGAAGAGGAAGGCGAGGAAGACTCACGAGCTTGGTGAAGTCGTTGAGGTCTTCCTTGAAGGAAGCGGAGGAGCAGACGTCGTTCGCCGCCCCACCGTCCTTGTTCGCCTCCCGGGGTGTGCAAGTGGCCAGCTCGCACTTCTCGAAGAGACACGTGAGCAAGGGGAAGAGAGGATGACTGGAGAGACTTGTTCTTCTAGGAGAAGGGACTCACGCATATATTGCTTGCTTCTCGTTCTTGAACTGTTCGTCCATAGGAGGAAGGAGATTGGTGGTGGGAGGCATGGCTGAGCCCGTCGCCACCGGATACATGGAGGAGTAGAAGGGCGGCAGCGAGTCGGCGGGGTAGTCGCCTGGAGGGGCTCCATAGCCCTCTCCATACTGAAATCTCTTTGGTGGCGAGCGAAGGAAGGGGCCGGGGCAGGGCAGGGGGAGGGGGTCGCTGTCGAAAGTGGCTGTTCCAAGTGACGAGTCTCCTCTCTTCTTCTCGGACTTGAGCATAAATTTCTTCGCGGGTCGAGAATGATGGCTGAAGGGGGTAGTGGACGACGAATGGAGGGAATCATTCTCTGGCGGCTGTCACTTCGGATTTGGGAACGCGACGAAGGGGGCCGGCGCACAAAAAGAGAAGAAGACGCACCCCCGACATGGACGAAGCGACGCCGAGACGGACAGCGGGCTGCGGGCTGCGCCGCCGCCGCCGCCGCTGCTGCCCCGCCCGCCCCTCCCACTCGCCGCCTCTATTGGACCCGCCACTACGGTAGCCCGCATTGATCCCTCGAGGCTGAGGCTCAAGTCCCCACGACGACGAGCTCCTTCTGAAGGAAGAGGCGGAGGAGGGTGGTGGAAGAAGCGTTGGAGGACGACGAGGCGCCGATCATTTTGATTCATCGCCGCTTGAAGCGCCGCTCATTTGTCCGTCTTCCGTGTGATTTCTCGTCGAGACGTCGCCCGCCACTTTGATCGAGTGGTCGCCCGCGACGACGACTTCTCCGCCCTCCCCTCCCCTCCCTCCCCTTCCAGATAACCGCGACTTGCCAACGGGGAGAGGAGACACTCACCTCAGAGGCGTCCGCCTTCTCGAGTTTGACGACGTCTTCGTGTGAGTCGAGGGGGTTGATGCCGGGGAAGGCGGAGAGGAAGGAGGGCCAGGCCGAGGCGGCCGCCATGTCCACTCCTCTCCACGCCGACTCGTCCATCCCGTCTTCTTCCCTTCTTCCCCTGATAAACTCGCAACATTCGACGAGGGAAAAAACTTATCGGCACGCCGACGGCCAAGTGTCAGTCAAAGACTCCTCAGCCGTCACCCGCCACTTGTACTTTCTCGCGCTTCCTTCTCCTTCTCCTTCTCGAGCAACCACGACGAACAAGACTTTCGCGGTTTTGAAGAAAAGACCTCAGTCGACACTAATGCGATTAAGAGAGATGGACACGCTGAAGAAGACCAATAAAAGGTGGCGCGGGTGGGCGACTCGGAGGGGGACGGGGACGGGGGAGGGCAGAGGCAGAAGGGACGCGGACCACTGGGTCGGGTGCAACTCTCGAATGCATGGCAGCGACTCGCTTGGCATTACCGTAGGTGAACGGAGACGAGGCCCCGGAAGAATGCGTGGAGGGGTTGAGGGAAGGGGACAGAAGGAAAGAGATCCCCCAGGGGGCAACAGATGATTCGCCGAGAGGCAAGAGTCTTTTGGCGGCCTCGGTCTCTCGCCTCGCTCGGCCCGCTTCGAGGGGCGGCTCACAAAGACGCCATAACTGGATTAAGACGGCTCGGATTACAGAAGGGCGATGGCCGCCCTTCAAAAGAGCAGCGACACTTTGCATAAGTCTGGAATAAACAGAGGAGAAGGACGAAGAAGGCCCCTCCACCCCCTCTTCCTCGAGCGCCTTGTCGTCGGCTGTCCGTCTGATTGACGAGGCGAGTGCCGCCCTGCACCGGAACATTGCGCAGGCCACAGAAGAGAGAGGGAAGAGGCAGAGGGAAGTACAAAAGCAGACATAAATCCCGGATGGCGACCTCGGCGCCACTTCGCCGCTCATAAATCACGCGGCGACAGAGGCGTTGGGAGGAGGACGACCGCAGCCCAGCCTCAGGCCTCCTCGACAGGCGGCAGCCGTCACTCGCCGCACCATCACTGTCCGTCGCGATTAACGCCTGCTTTATGAGAAGAGAGGGAGAGGAGAAGAAGAAGTATGATTACACGCCGAGAGATGGATGATCGTGCGCGAGAAGAGAAAGGGGGAGGGGGGGAGGGAGGGGACACGCGCACAAAAGGAGCGCGGCCGGGCATCGCCCCTCGAGACCTCACCCATTAACCCTTTAGCCGTGGAAGGGAGAAGAGACGAAACTTCGGAGAAGGGGAGATGACGAGGCGAAGGCGAGTTCTCAGCTGAGATTGGATCGCGGCGCTGCAGAAGGTGGCCGGCTTCGTCCGCACGTGGGGAAGATGGATGGCTGAGGGGCGACGGGCGACGGGCGGAAGAAGGCAAAGGAAAGACGGCGGCGAGGCTCGATGATCGCGAGTGGCGCAACGCCGAGTCGAGCAGACGGCGAGCAGAGGTCGGCAAGAGAGAAGATCTTCCTTCCACAGCACAAGGACAAGAGGAGAAGAAGGAGGAAGGCTTAGATTGGAAGAGGAAGCGACGAGGTGCGAAGAGTGATGAGGGGACATCCATCGAGGGAATCGAGGCACGACGACGAGCCTCGGCCCCCCTCACCTCGCGGGCGGCGACGGAGACGCACGCCGGCGCCTGTCAATCAGCAGGCCAATATTTGCCGCTTCTACCGTAGACGAGGCTGGTCGAGGCACGACGAGAGACTCCTCCTCACGAACCTCGAGACGGCCATCCAACGCCGACATCGATCATTATTAGAAGAGCAAAGAGAGGAGTTAATTGAGAGAAGCGATGGGGATCACCTGGGAACGAGGCCTGTCGCCCTGTCCCTGTCCCCTCCCAGGATTCGCACTTCCCTCCTCCACCTCTGAGAGGGCCGCCTCCCACGTAGAATTCAAAAGTCCCAAGAAGAGATGCTCTTCTGCTGCAATATCAACGGATTACGATTCAACACAACACAAATTGCCTCTTATGAGACTTGGAAAGAGACCCTCTAGGGCTTCTTCCACACTCTATAAAGAGGGAAGAGAAGAGCCTCAGAGACGAGTTCGAGACGATGCTTTGGTTGCTTCTCGTCAGCCTTCTCCACTTCCTCCGAGCTCAGGTATGACTTGCTTGTAGTAGAGAGGGCTGCTGCAAGCCGGCTACCGTAGATCGTAGAGGCGATGTTGACCCCGGGGCGCGGATCAGCCCCCCCCCCCCGCACTCGGCAAACACTCGCCTCTGCGTTGCTTTGTGCAAAGTGGCCTTATCCCCTTTGAAGAGACAGGAGTTTACACCTCGAGATGACGCTTCCTCCTTCAGGAGAGAGTCGTCCTCCGAGTGGGTGTGATGATTCCTCGCAACGTCTCCAATCTCCGAGACACCGTCGGCTACACCACCACGGCCGCTGCTATTCTCATGGCGGAGGAGCGCGTCCGTTCCGAGCATCTCATAGACAACTACGACATCGAGTCTGTCTCGCTTCAGAATAGAGAAAAGATAGATACGAATGGGTGCATGACAACTGTGAGGAGGCGAAGGCCCTCGGACTCGCCGTCGACTTCATCCTCCAGAGGAACATCTCCGTCATCGTCGGCCCCTCCTGCAACTCCGGTACCCCTTCTTCACAACCTTTATGTTCCAGCGGCGATCCCCGTCGGTCTCGTGGGCACCTTCTACAACGTGCCCATTTTCCTCTGGGGACCCACTTCGGCCTTCACTCTCAGTGACCAAGAACTCTATCCGACAGTCGTGGCCATCACGGCCTCTTCTTACACGTGAGAGAGAAGGAGCTAATCCCTTTCTCAGTCTGGGATTGGCACTTCGAGAGGTGATGGTGCAATACGACTGGCCCGAGTTCGCACTTCTCTACAGCAACCTCGGGGACGACCAGAAATGCTCCTATTTGAGGAGCGATCTCGAGGTTGAACTTCTTGAAAGCTAAGAGAAGTTAACAGAATGCTCTCGGAGATGTGGACGGCGTCGTCATCTCGTTGACGACGGAATTCGACGATTTGACTGACATCGAGATGGCTCAGACTCTGGAGCTTGTGAGGACGCGGGCCAGAAGTGAGTTCTCCAAGGAAGAGTGAAGAGGAATCAGTTCTGGTGGTGTGTCTGGCGGAGGACGACGACAAGCGGCGTCTCATGTTGGCGGCCTTCGACAAGAAGATGATCACCGAGGAGTACGTCTACATCTTCGTCGAAGCTGAGACAAAGGGATTCGGTAAACGAGCTTCTTCTCTCTTCTCAATGGGTCTGTTTCAAATCTCCTCTCATTTTCGCATTTTCTCATGTTCTCATTCTCATTTTCTCGATTTCTCATTCTCTCAAAATGACGTCTACACGAGACCTCTCGGGTTCGATCCCCGTCACCGGTTTTGTCTTTTGTTTCTTTTGTTGCTTGGTTGGTCGAAGTTGCCAGTTGTTTTAAGTCCAGGCAAACTGTTTCTGTTGACTTTAGGTAATTTCGAACCGTCAACACGAACGATTTCGTCTTTGGAAGGCTTCTCCCGTGTATGCAGCGGCCGGAGAGGCGTAGATCTGCCGCGTTTCTGGCTTAAATAGTGCTTCGCAACTAAAACGAA
>JAQIXL010000068.1:0-65524 GCA_034700245.1 Poikilolaimus oxycercus
CGCGCCGCGCATGTTTGCGCCGTCGAACTCTGGCCGCCTTTTTCACGCGCGGCGCGCGGCGCGGCGGGCGGCGCCGCGCGTGACGCCGCGCGTGTTTTAAATTTTTTTTGGAAAAACCCGTTGTTTTCGAGATTTTCTTCTTTTCTTCCCCTGTTTCTTCACATCAGCACGTAGTTAGGGGCCCGACCCCACTAATTATGTGAAAAAACCCGAGGTTCGAAGAGCAAAATCCGTTGAAAAACGGAAAAGAAGAAAATCGGCTGCGCCGCGCCGCGCGCCGCGCCGCCGAACTCTGTCCAGGCCTTAAGTAAAAGTTGCTAATTTTTGAGAGGCGTAGGTGAACTTCCTGTTCTACTTTGTCGTGACGGATCAGCCAGCGGAATTCACGTACATCACGCGTGAAACCATTGAAGAACAAAGGCGAGCAGGACAGCAACGAAACAACCCTTCCAAGAAGCCTCAAGAGTCTGAAGAATTGTAACATGGCGCAAGCCGTCAACAGTCTGTCCGATTGTTTCGAGAAAGAATTCATGTTTACAGTAGAAGTTTTGCAGACATCACCACTTAGGTGTTCACCTTTAAAGAAGCCGCTTTAAGTTGTCAGTGATTTATTTCATGGACTTCATAGTGGGTGGCTTGTAAGATCTCTTGCTGCCCCTGACATTGTGAGGCGTTTTATGGAACAGTAATCAAGATCGAGAGTTGGCGCATTTCGGGCGATCAGAAGGGGGCGCAGCGAACATTCTTAGCACTTATTACCGTACCCAGGGATATGCACAGCTAAGACCACTCCCCCAAACCTTCTTCGCACCACACTCAACGCTTTAGTCGTCTTGTGAGCAATGGATCTGTGCCGGTTCACACATCGGTTTCAAATAGAATTCTTGGCTTTTCTGTCTCCGTCCTCTCTTCGTCGGCTTTCCAAAACTTGCCGATATATGAACAGCATCATTCGGACGCTCAATAGCAGTCTTCAGAAGTTTGACTTTACATTTCACTTCATCGATTTACGAAAAGCCGCAAGGCGGCCTTACATGCTGCTGGGGTTTTCCGACTATCCGGACGAACGTGAGTTTGTTGAGGTGATTGTAAAGTATCTGGATCATCCATGCACTCTCTCACAATTTACTCGAGTATCGCCACGCAAATTCGTCTTTTATTTTGTCAACCTAAGCCTGGTTGACACTCTAGGCCAAGTTCTCGACTATTTTGGCGCAAGCAATTTCTCCGACTACTTCTTTGCTTGGCATTACTTTGGTTTCGAAGAAGAACTCGACGCACTTGCAAAATGGATTCAAACGAGTGGCTTTCGAACAAAACTGCTAGAATGGAATCAACTGTGTTTCGAAATACCCAAAGAAATTTTCGAGGCCTTGCCCCATTTTTCCGAACTGCAAGACGAGGTAGTGACGGCTTCACCTGCGCAAATTGCTTTAGGAATGCGAAAACTTGTCGACGCGGTTGGTCCGCAAGTGTATCTTGAGTTTTGTCTGCAAGGTTGCTTGGAATCGGCGTTCTTCGAGAATCTGAAAATTCCGTCGCTTTTCTTCAAACATGGCATAACCGAAGTTACAGATGATCAGCTAATACTGTGGAACCCCAGTAACTTCGATTGTTTAGCAGCTCCACGCGTGTCTGCTCGAGGAATATTCCAATGGGCTTCAGATGTCCGACGCACTTCGGGAGACAGCTTGAATTTCTGCTGTTCAGAAAGTGATCGTGAAGATATTGTTCGCCGACTGAAACGACAAGCATGGCATTGGGAAACCCTAAACTTGTGGCCAGGCAATAACGGTCTTAAGATTTGGCTACTTGCAAAATGTTGGTCTATTTACTGGAGTGAATGGAGATGACCTTTCGTATCTGTTGTTCAAGTTAATGAACTTCTTTGCTTTGCGAAAGCAAATTCCATCTTTGTCTAATCCACACGCACACCCAGTTGTCTTCGTTAGAAGTTAATCGGAGTGACAATGAAGAATTGTGTCTTTTCCATTTTTAAAGGAACCATCCGGGCCAAAATTTGTTGCTTATGTTTCTACACCATTCGATGGGGAATCGTGAGCTGAACAAGAAACTCTTCTATGCCCAGGGTCGGAAATGCCTGGAAAAGGTCCAAAACGTCCAAAACAATTCAAAAAAATTTCAAACACAAAACGCTCAATACAGTACCCTAGGCGCAAATTCAAATTTTTTACAACTGTTTTGGTCGTTTTAAGCCCTTTGCAGTCGTTTCTGACCTTGGATGTAGAAGAGTTTCTTGTTCAGCTCGCGATTCCCCATAGAATGAGCTAAAGTTGTACTTTGGCCAGGATGGGTCCTTTAACGATTATATCGAGCTGAGCATTGTGCGCTTAAGAGAGACCAAATACACACATTCGCTTTTGCTGCAAATAAAGCCTTCTGATCGCAGATTCTTTCGAAGGTCATAAAAAGCACGCTGTGGGGATTGAAGGGGCACGTAGACCCTTGCTCCGACTTATCAAGAAGAGCGCTGAACCACTTCATGAGCGCACGCGGTGCCATGGCCGATTCACTTCCCTTACACTTCTCTTCTTTGGTTCACTCTTCTTGTTCGAGCGTCATCATCCTAGGATATTTGCAGATGCATTTGCTTCCATTCTTGGCACTAGTCGGATGCGCGTACGGAGCATTACCGACTGAGTCTCCACCAGTGCCGATCAACGTCTCTTTCACCACTCAGGGACAGACGACCACCATCCAGGGCCTGGATCATGGACTAGGAAGGACTTTCCTCGGCATCCCTTACGGTGTTCCCCCTATTGGAGACATGCGCTTCAAGGTTCGTTGAACATTCTCCAACAGCGAGAGCTTACAAGTTACTACAACAATTTCTTTTCAGCCCGCCCAACAAATCACACTTTCTGGATTCTACGATGCCACAACAGAGAAGCCAGAATGCGCCCAACACAGTTCCAAAAGCTCCGAGGATTGTCTGACCCTAAACATGTGGCTGCCGCAGGTTGCTCTTATCGGTCTCTGAATGATTTCTTGGGCGAGTCCAGAACGTCACGGCCGATTCGAAGCTCCCAGTCTATGTGTACTTGTTTGGCGGCGGCTACCACGGAGGAAGCCCTGAAGTACCTGGTGATGGTGCTGGACTCTTCTTGAATGTTATCAATCGGGGGCCACTCATCGCTATTCTTCCCAATTATCGCCTGGGACCATTTGGTAGATGCTTTTTGTTCCATGACAAAACAAAACCATTCAGGCTTCTTCAGCACTCGCGACGACAATGTTCCTGGAAACATGGGTCTCAGTGATTGGATCGCTTGTCTTCAATGGATTCAGACGTAAGGACGTTACCAGGTCTTAAATGCCTCGTACAGCTACATTCGCTTCTTTGGCGGCGATCCATCGAAGGTGACGATCGGAGGTGCCAGCGCCGGAGCCATTTCTGTCTCCTTCCTTACTCTCACCAGAAAGGCCGACAGTAAGCGAAACCCACTTGAGACGTTTTAGATCTTTTCCGCGGAGCCATCTTGGAAAGTGGAACAGCGTTTCTCCCGTCCGCAATCACATACAGCGACGCCGCGCTGAACTCCAGCAAGTAGGAAATCTCAACAGTGTAGAGGCTTCAGGATTATTGCCACAGAGACAGGGTGCGCCACAGCGGAACAATGGGACAAGCAAGATCCGGCAGAGATGCTGGTTTGCAGTTTAAGAAGCGAGTAATCTTGCAGAAAATTGTCACGTGCCTTCGAGGAAAGACCTGGCAGGAGATCATTGATGCGGACAGTCACACGCCAAGCTATGACACGAACAAGTGGTCGCTTGTGCCGGTTTGAAACAGCTTTCAAAGACGTTCCTCACTACAGGACAATTACTATCTGCCTGGAACCCTTCACCAACTCGTCCTGCAACGACGACCAATTCCTATGCTCATGGGCACAATGGACTTGGAATTCTTGTTCTGGAGTAAGAGCCAGCGCTGTTTGTGGTACAGATTTGTGTTTTCAGTGAAGGGCACTATCGAGCATGGAAACCTTTCGGTCTTTACAAAAGACTATGTAGATCAAGACTTCAAAAACAACTTTGCACTCACACTTATGAGCGATCCGCGTAGGTGAATTTGATTCTCACATTTTTGTCCCATAGAACTGGCATATGAAGGCGGCAGGAAGTTGTACATCGACGTCCAAACGGCCGACGACAATAACCACGATGCATGGTGCAGAACGCATATGGATGTAGGACTTACGTAACTTCCTTGAAACCTTGCAGCTCTACACCGAGCTCGCCTTCACCGGTCCGGTCTTCCTCGACGCGAAATACGCCGCCTTCACGGGCAGCAATGTCTACGTGTATATCTGGGAAGAGTATCCAGTGATACTTGATCTTATTGTTAGTGAACGTTTCATTTTGTCAATATTCTGTTCAGCTCCTCGATCCGCAGCTTCGTGGCGCTCCACACAGCACACAACTCGATTACATCTACGATATGGGCATTCTATCGAATGAGCCAGTTGACACTTGGGATGATCAATACGTAGTCAGCCAGCTGACTGGCAAGCTTTGGACGAACTTCATTGTCACTGGGTAAGAGTCTTCACTACCTCGCAAGCCCTTAGAAATCCCACTCCGGCAAGTGGCGGCTCGGACGTCGGCTTCACCTGGACTCCACTCGGAGCAAACAACAACTACCTCCGCATCAACAAAAAGGCTGCCGTTGCAAATGTAAACACACTAAGTGGCCTAAAATCTTGCAGGGCTACAATCAACGAGCAATGTTCTGGGTGTGCAACGCGACCGTTGATGGTGTGCCATTGCCATTCTGTTGAATGTCCTTTGTCCATGACGATAAAACGTCCAAATATAAATAAACAAATAAAAGCTTTCGAACGAAACATAATTGTAGATAATTACCTTCTCTGACCGATAAGCACATGCGCCGGGATTGACCGTCACAGAGCACTCGATGCTGAACCCCAGAGCTACGCAGACAGCGAAAACGACAAGCAGGCGCTGGGACATCTTTAGGAATCTTCAAGCGTGGGTTGAAGATGCTTCGAAGGTGGAGGGTTATAAACGGCCGGTTCAAGGCCTCTCTCGTCTCTTCATTGTACGTGAAACCACCGAGCTCCGCTCCGAAGAAAGAGGTGCGCAGAAGGAAAAGACTACAACCACAATAAAGAAGATGCGACGAAGGCCATGGATTCTGCGCTTCATTCTTATAGACTTGACCCTTTCTGTTTTAGGGTTCAACTCAGGTGCGGCTCTCTTTTGTGACGATCAAGCTCTGCAGACTTCCTTTGTGATTGTTATTTCATCGTCTTACGCAAGAATAGAATGGTTGTCCTTATCAGAGAACCGAGAACGTATAAGAAAGCTTCCAGCAAAGTTCCCTTCACGAGTGTTTGGCCCCCTTCGCATCCTACATAATTGCCAATTACAGATGATGAAGCTTCTCGTGTTCCTAGCGCTCGTCTATATCACTACGTCGGCTGTGGTTCAAAATCGTCTTCACAAGATCGAGAGCCGACGCACTCGACTCAGGAAGGCCGGTCTCTGGAGCGTCTACAAGCAGTACAAGAATGTCCTGCGCGAGAGAAAACTCCAGACGGGCAACGCCAGAAGTCTTCCCCAGACAATCAGCGATTATGACGATTTGGAGGTTTGGGTCTCCGCAAGCTGGACATAAAAGTTTCAGTACGTAGGTAATGTGACAGTGGGCACTCCGCCGCAACAATTCCTTGTCGTCCTCGACACGTGCTCTTCCAACTTCTGGGTTCCTGATCTCAAGTGCGAGTGAGTCTCACTCTCTCTCCTCTTCAATTTCGTCAGCTCGAGCTGCAACGGAAAGGCCAAGCTTGATACATCAAAATCTTCGTCCTATATTGCTGATGGTCGAACGTTTTCCATTCAGTATGAAGATAGCTCTGCTAATGGATTCCTCGGTCAAGACACCATGACCGTAGGCCCTTTTCAAAATCTCTCATTCTCTAGCTCGGAGGAATCTCCGAAGGACAGCTTGCCGTTCCAAAGACAGTCTTCGGTCAGGCGACCCATATCTCTGCCGACTTTGCTGACGACCCCGTTGACGGCATCCTCGGCCTCGCCTTCCAGTCAATTGCTGTGGATAACGTCATGCCGCCGCTCATCAACGCTATCAATCAGGGACTCCTCGACGCTCCCCTCTTCACCGTCTACTTGGAGCATCATGGAGCTGTCGACAACGTTTATGGAGGCGTCTTCACTTATGGAGCTGTGGACACGCAGAACTGTGGTGATGTGGTGGACTATGCGCCGCTCACCTCGGCCACCTACTTCCAGTTCCGCGTTTCGAGCTTTCAACTTGGCAGCTACACGAGCAACCGAGTCAGTTTCTTTAAAGGAAAGAGAAGTGCATGCCAGGCGCAAGACGCATACTCGGACACGGGCACGTCCTTCATCGGAGGTCCACAGTCAATCGTCGACAATCTTGCCACAGCCGCGGGAGCCACCTATGACTCTGTTGAAGACACCTACTTCATAGGTTTGATCTCTTCACCTTCTTTAATCTGCAGATTGCAACGCCAGCTCCGGTCTGCTGAACATCGGCATCAATGGGAAGACGTACGCCATCCAACCGATCAACTACATCGTTCCTGTTCGTTCTTTCTCATACTTTTAAAACATAAGCTGCCCTGGATGTATTTTTCTCAGATGATGAGTAATTGGTACATGCACTTCTTTCTGACAAAAGCAAACAATGAAGGAAGACAATTGCAGGATGGCAATGGCAAGTGCTACTTCACTTTCTATTCACTCGAGGCTGGAGGTTTCGGACCAGCTTGGTGCTTCGGTGACCCTTTCATCCGCCAATACTGCAACATCTATGACATCGGAAAGAAGCAGATCGGTTTCGCGCCTTCTAAGCAGTCCACCTCCAAGTAAATCTGGAAGGCTGCATTAAAGAAAAATAAAGTCTTTCAAAAATGAATATCAACCGCCAGATAAAACGAGAGAAGAATTGTCATGGAGAGTCTCTAGGATCGAACAATGGTTGAGACCGCAAGTCAGATCACAGCGGAGTATTGGACCACGTTTCCCAAAGCGAAGAGATAAATTGTAAATGCAGCTGATCTTGTCGAGATTGTGATCCGTGAAACTTTGCACGAGCTCATAGGAAGAGCGCAAGATGAGTGAGAAGTTCAAAAAGGCTTATTTTTGATGGTTTCCACTCATTGATCTTTGTAAAATGAAGGTTGGGATGGGAAACATTCGCCCTCAATTTTGGCCACTCTCAGGAAGTCACGCTCAAGAGAACGGGGGAAAATTATCTTCTCTGTTTCTCGAATTAGTACGCAGTCGATGGGCGGCCTCACAAGGGAAGGCCTTTTAGTCCCCGTGGACTTTCGAAACGGGACCTAGACCCCCTAGAGCAGTTTTTCACGCTGAATCTCGTGGTATTTTTATTTTTTGCCGAATCCCTCTGGTTGGCGAGTTACGGTAGATTTGAGTTTTAGGGAGGAATGGCTGACGGCCACTTGGGCAGCGTGCAAAAGCCTCATTTCAAGCCCCGTTAGTGTAGAGGTAGTGATGGCGATCAGAAACTTTTTGTCGAAAGTTCGAATTTTCGACCAGCAAAATATTTTCTAAGTTTTTTGCTCTGTAGAGAAAAAGTTTTTAATTGCTCGTTATGGGTTTTACTGCTAGAGAAACCAGAAAAACACAAAACAAATGGGTTTTTCATCTGAAGGACTTGAACTTTCGACAAAATATTTCTGATCGCCATCACTACCTCTACGTGAAAAACTGCTCTAGGGGGTCTAGGTCCCGTTTCGAAAGTCCACGGGGACTAAAAGGCCTTCCCTTGTCAGCAGCTGCAAAGATTCTTTCGTCTCTCTGAAGAGCACCAGAGTGTTGGTCTCCAGGATTCTTCTTCTGCATCATCTTTTCGTCGTCGTCAACTCATGCCTGCCGACTATTCCAACTGAAACTTTAATCTTGACAACTCTTAAGTCTACGAGCGCACCAACAGCGACCACTACTACATGTTCAACATCGACAGCAACTGTTTCTACTGTAAGTAGGGTTAACAATCGGACCCCGAAAGCCTAGAAAATTGGGGATTCTCAGATGTTTTGTCAACCCAGAAAAACCCCGACTCCCAAAATTTTCGATTTTTCTCAACCCCAAATCGATTTGCATTTGATGTTGATCAAGATGAATCCTTTGCAGGCTACGACGCAGGCGTCAACGACGACTTCAACGGCAACGACCACTACCACTAGCCTAGTTTGCCCTTCAGGTTGGACGATCAACGTGAATGGCCGCGGCGAGACACGCTGCTACATCGTAAGATTGCTTTCTTTTCCGCATTCAATGCCCTTCAGCGCGTCGATGGTCACTTTGCTGGTGGCTGTGTCGAGGCTCTTGCCGCCTGTCAAGCGATCGGCGGCGAACTGGTTTCCA
Organism: Poikilolaimus oxycercus; assembly: GCA_034700245.1. Lineage (NCBI taxonomy): Eukaryota > Metazoa > Nematoda > Chromadorea > Rhabditida > Rhabditidae > Poikilolaimus > Poikilolaimus oxycercus. The sequence goes on from JAQIXL010000068.1 coordinate 8,416, forward strand.
TCTATAGCGCTGATGACAATGCGTTTGCCTTCGGTGAGTGACACTCGTTAGTTCAAGCTACTTTCAGGCTTGTCGGTGCCGGGCTCTGCTGGAGTTCTAGGAGTGTTGGATCAGACATGCATCGGGACGCGTGTGGATGTGGGTTCACCGACGGCTCCCGACGATTATCTGTGGCCTGACGGGTCGCAAGCCTCAGCGTTCTACACAAATTTTGGTGGGGGGTGCCCATGCGGGGTGAGCCTTTTAAAGTAAGGCCAAAATCTTCAGGTTCCACTCCCAACGTGTGTGGTGATGGCTACAAACCAGTTCTTTCAAGACGGTACATGGCGAAACGCAGCTTGCACACAAGTTTGTTTTCATATTTGAGAAACTCTTCTAGTCAATGCGGAACGGAGTTTGCGAGCAAGCGCCTATGATCGCCGGCTGACTCGTAACGTCTTCGATTGAAACTGAGGACGCAATCAACGTTTCGAAGTGATTGCCAGTTTTATTTATTGACATATGTGCCTGAGCATCCAACACTCTTATTTGGTCGGATGTCAAAGTACGCAAGCCGTTGAAGCAATGAGAAAGTTAGAGGACCGCTGATACTTGTTTTGCAGTTCCTCATTGCAAAGAGAGGGGTGAGAGACGAAGGAGGAGGGGGGGGGGGGCGTACCCTATTGGGTTCTCGACGGACAATGAGGAGCCGTGCTTGTGCTGTTGGGTTGACAGTGGGGTTTGAATTGAATGCAGAAAAAGGTCTCCAGATTCTACGTAAAAAGGGCAACCGGGTTTGGCCTGAGGCGTCAAAAAGGATGGAAAGAGCAAATGCGCTAGTGGGATCGGGAGAGGAAGAAGAAAGATCGACGATTGCCGGTAACGTATCGCCACTAATTCGATTGACGCGACCCCCATCTCGCACATTGGGAGAGCGAAGGTGACTGCCCACGGCCTCCGGGCTTCTGTTGTCAATGTGAATGGATTCGAGAAAGGGGAGGTTTCACTTTCACAATCACCAGCCGAGGATACGGTGAGATCCTCATTAGAACCCGCTTTCTTGTTTTGAATCAGTTGTTGACTTCGGGAGGCCTTTGAAAGTCATTTTCATCGCTGTTTGAGTTCCCATCGGTAAATTTCCATTTTCCGATTTTCATGTAATTCATTCGCATTCGTAAGTTCTCATTTCTATCTCGATTGAGGCCTAAAGGGTGAAAAAGGGTGAAGTTTCCTGTGGTCGTTCAAAGGGAACTTCGAGGCTGAATTTCATACATTTTCCTCACTCTTGTGTTAGACAGCTATGCGTGTACAATCAGTAATGAGGAAGGTTTTAGGTACTGGGGAATGGGGGAAAACTGTCGTTTGCAAAGCTTCGCCAAATTCGTTATAACGCACACGACCGCGGCGCCACACTTAACAAAATTCTTCAACTTTTAAAAACTCGAAAGGCACGCCTTCACGCAAACGCTGCAAAATATTCGATCGGAGTTGAGCTCACTGACTTTCCACAGAACTTACGGATCCGGTAAGGTCTCAAAGTGGCAGATAGTGACACTTTGCAGATACCGTCAAACGTTTGCGTGTGAAGCTCGAGTTCAGTCTTGCTTCGGCTTCTCCAAGCGATCTATTTCTATGACTATACATTGTTTTATTTCAAGAGAAAATAAGCAAGTGGTTAGGGTTTAATCGTAATAACTCTTTCGAAGAAATAAAGCGCTTGTTCGCTGTTCGTAAAGTCTCTGTTAATGGCTACAATGCACACGAAAGTCTAGTGCACAATGGTCGGAATGGACAACCACGTTGCGGGTCGCGTGCACTCCAACTCTCGCTTCTCAGTGCTCTCTGTGCTTTGAACGGCTGTGAAGTTGCCCTCTAAAACGGTAGCTTTTACTCCCACTTAACGCAATTGCCGTCATAAAATCTTTATTGATTGAAACGATACCAATACGGCTTATTGTTTTTATATGCCCCTGTGGCTTTCTTTAATTGCTTCATGGAATTTGTTGTTTGGAGTGTAGCGCGCGTGCACTGAGCTGCACCGTCATCAACAGCGGCGAACTATCAGAGTAGCAAACTTCAAACTAAGCATTCACGTATAAAAGCATGGCCACGCGGTGACCGGTCTTCACTCCGTGCTTGACGAGCTCGACCGAAGTGGCTATGACCGAAGTGATTCCCAAGACACAGCAGGCGTCCGTTTTCGACTCAACCGGAGGTTTGTTGTTGCTTCACGTTGTCAATCGCTCAAAGGCCCTATCACTGTTCGGGAAATTCCGGTGCCCGAGCCGAGTGCCGACGAAATCCTGGTGAAGATCGCTTATTCGGGTGTCTGCCACTCGGATCTCCACATCTGGCTTGGCGACTTTCCTGTTGAAGCGAAGTTCCCACTGGTCGGCGGCCATGAAGGCGTCGGCACGGTCGTCAAGATCGGCGCTTCGGTGACCAACTTCAAAGTCGGAGATCTTGCCGGAATCAAGGTGAGGCTCGTTGAAGGCGGAAAAAGAGGTAAATTTTTAGTGGATGAACTCCTCGTGTCTGGCCTGCGAGCAATGCAAGCGAGGATACGAGCCCAACTGTCACATCGCCGTCCACTCGGGTCTTGGCCGTGACGGCACCTTTCAGCAGTATGCCCTCGCTCGCGGAACTGAGGCCGCCCATGTGCCAAAGAACATCAACCTCGCCAAGGCTGCTCCAATCCTTTGCGCGGTAAGCTGTTTTACGAGTTCCTGTTATACAGTGTCATCAGTAGACAGAAAGAAGAAATCTTATTGAGTGAAGTATTTCAGGGAGTGACAGTCTATAAGGCGCTTCGCGAGTCCAACGTCCGAGCCGGTCAGATCGTAGCGATCACTGGAGCTGGTGGCGGTCTTGGATCCCTTGCTATCCAGTACGCAAAGGCAATGGGATTCCGTGTTCTAGCCATCGACGTGGGAGAGGCAAAGGCGAAACACTGCCGGTTGGTTAGACAACAAAGTGGCCTGAATACCCTGCTGCAGAGAGCTTGGAGCTGAGTTCTTCGTCGATCCATTTAAGACAAAGGATATTGTTCCAGAAATCGTTCGGGTACACTCTTTTATCAATTCGATTGATGTACCTCTTCGTTGCAGCTTACGAACGGCGGTCCTCATGGCGTAGTGAATATTGCAACAGCCGAGAAGCCGATTGAGGACTCGGTCAAATACGTACGCACTCGTGGCACAGTTGTTCTCGTCTCGCTTCCAAAGGACGCTGTGATTAAGGTAAGTCCGAAAGCTTCACTCTGCCTATCAAGTTGCCCGAAACCGTTCTTTGAGTAAGAGCGCATAAGACTTTCAGGTAGATGTATTTTGGACTGTCTTCCGCGCCATTACCATCAAAGGCTCCTATGTCGGCACTCGCCAGGACACAGATGAGGCACTCGACTTCGTCGCTCGTGGTCTGGTCGATGTACGTTGTCAAGCATAACTCAAACGGTCACTTTGCTTGAGGTTCCAATTGAGGTGCATCCTCTTAGTGGTGTGCCAGAGATCTACGAGCGCATGCTCAAGGGACAAATCACCGGAAGGACAGTGCTCGACGTCTGGAAATAATCCTTCTGAAACTACCCTTGTATATGTTCATCGAGTAAACACTACAGTCCAAAACGCACATATGAGTTGGAATTTCTCTCTGCCGCTAGAGGGGATATCGACATGATAGGGGACACTAGCAAGTCACACGAAGATTTTTTGTTTCGTTGGTTAGTAAGACTAGACTAGTAATCCCTTAATAAAAAAAATAAATCGGACGCTTCTACAGACCTCTATAGCTATCACATCTTTCTGTGTGCGACGCTCGTTGTCGTTATGCGCGAGAGTTCCAGCTGTGTTAGTGAAACGAGAGGTTTCGGTGGCTGAACAGCCTGGGCATGCTGGAGCTACCGGAGATGCTGGACCCCTGAGAAAACGGTCTTTCTGGACCGGATGGACCTCCTGGACCTGATGTACCCAGCGGTAGTGGAGGTGTCTGCGACCATTGCCCTAATCCTCACTGCCCAATGAATTGCCCTAATCCTCACGGCTCAGGATTGTGCGCTTACTTACTGCTGCCTTGAAGGAAACTCCTTTAGGCGATTTGAGTTCGGTAACTTCCTGGTTTGTTTAGCCCCGATGGACTTTCGATCCGTCGACTTTGGTTTATATTGGTTCCTGAAGTTTCTATTGGCGAAGTATAGAGTACCAACCTCAGTTTCGACGTTGTTGTTGTAAAACCTTTCAATGAAGTGGCCTTCACGTGAGTGTGACCGAAAAAACAATCAGAAAGGCAAAAGTGCACCGCGCACGTTTGCGATCGACCGGCCCGGACCGCCTTCGATTCATCTCCGCACAGTTTGATAGCGGGATCAAGCTTTCTAAACGAACGATGAGTCGTCTTGGTCATCCCTCGTCATCCATCCTTCTTCCTGGCCCAATTGAGCTTCCTCCTTCCACCGCATCTGATGTTGTCTTTGAGGATTCGAGTTGTTCGCGATTGACTTTGCACGCATGTGCAGACATCCTAGTTGATTGGATAGAGTGATTATGGACGCGAAAGTCCTCGCCGGTTGGAGAGTCTGCACCTTCTTCTTTCTACGACCCCTCTCTTTGCTATTGCAAGGTTGGCTCACGGTCTCCTTGTAAACATATGACGTTCGGGGAATGCCGGATCACCGCGTGATAAAGTCCTGAACCCGATGGTAGGACTTAACAACCACGTGTCGCTTCTCACCCCATACCAACCGAGGACACAGCATTCCCTCATGCACACGGACCTCACTGATAGCGCCCAAGTCGAGAGGAGCCGATGGGCTTATTGGCCAGATGTTTGCACCTATCCGCTTATCGGGGATTTACGACTTTCTTCGCCGGGCTGAATCCCAAGAAACTACAAGGCGCATGTGCATTTGGGCACTGTTTCTAGGCTCTGGGTTCAGTAGCTTCATCAGAGATTGTGAGAACCGGCAATATTGAAATGTATTTGTCTTCTATGCAAGATTTCTTCTCAAGCCAAGAGCACGCTTTTAATCAGTCGAAAAATCGAATCGATACGTTTCAGTAAAGGACGTGGTAGAACGTGCGGCACCCGAGAAAGGAGTCGCTGACCGTTGTCCAGTCACCTCCGGGGAGATACTCTGAATGCATCTCATTTTCTCTTATAATTAATCTTGATGTTTCAAAGTCATCGTTGAGATAAAAGAGGTGGGTGTCGAAGCAGTAAAACACTTACTTGTTGGCCCCGCTACCTCGCTGTCAAACAAATCTGAATACAAGCTAATTCACGGTGAACGAACAACTTACACCAGGGACGAGAACAAATATACGGCAACAACGCAATGCATGTGCTTGACGACCAGAAACCATCACGCCCAACACGGGCACAGCGTCGTCCCAGAAGAAGCGAAGCGGACGGCTCTCCGGGCGCCCAATTCGCAAACTTTGTGTTATTCAACTTAAGGCGAAACCTTTAGGTGCACATGAGGCCACAAACCGCAATCGACTGTTGAAGAAATTGCCAGCGGAACTGTTTCGCAGAGTTCTGATCTTGCATCGACAGCCAACTGGAGGAGATGCCCGTGGAAGGCGCCTCGACACGCCACAACTCGTCCTCTTCTACGAGAGCCGAAGAGAGTCCATTCAGCGCGGTGAGTAAAGTAGCATTTAAGGAGCGGCAATCTTGATCTGCTTTCTGCCACGATGATGGGCGCGCTCGCCGAATATAGCAGACGTCATTCTTGAGAAACCAACCATCCGGACAACCTTGATCATCTCATTACATTTCTTCCTTCACTATACCTGGATGGATGACGAGAATTTCCTGTCCATTCTGCACATCCTTGAGAATGTTTGTGACAGGACCGGTCCATGGTTCGCCTAATTCAATTTTAATGCTTTAAGGTTTAAGAAAGCCTGATGGTTGTAGAATAGTCATTGGAGAAGTCAGCCTAGTGTGAGGCATAACCAAGGCGAGGGCCTTCGCTTTGTCCGTGTAGATAGAGGGTTGGAAGGTTTTGTTACGGCACCAAGTAGTCCATAGCGAGGATGGTACGTCGAAGTTGTAGAAGATCTTCAGAAAATCGAAGGACTGAAACACATCCCTTTTTCCTCTCCCAAAAGAAGTTCCCCAGGGATGAACTAAATAAAACTCTAAAGCTTGCACCTTGGCGATGTTCTCCGTATCGAGCACAAAGGTGTAACTGCTCAAAGAGAGGATGTTGTAGATACTGTCGAAATCTGTCGTACAATAGGAATGAGAGGGCTGGACGAGGAAGAGCTGGAAGTAAGAAAGTGAAGTTTTTAAGTTCCACAAATTTCAAGGAAACTCACAATCGAATTGGACAGGCGTATTGCCTGCGTGACTTGCGCTCGATAATCCTGGTCGATGGGGCCGAACGAGTCGATGATGGCATAGAAGATGGCGCCACCGTGTCTTTTTACCAGAGTAGGCATGTGATTGATGAGTCCATTGTCCAAGCAGCATTCGAACTTGCATGTCGCCGACGGATTGTCGAGGATGTGATCAGAGGCAAGCGTGAAATTTTCGACGAGGCGAGTTGACGTGATCAACTCAAGGTCTTCTGCAAACTCTAAGTTAACTAAAATTTCATTTTAAAAAGTGGTTCATTGCATGTAGATATTATTATTTACCGTTCCTGTTGGTGCGATAAAGGACGAACGTGAACTTGCTTGAACGACCAGCATAATCTTCAAAAAACTTTGTGACGCTGCGCTGCAAAGCGCTAATGGCCTCTCGACTTTAAACAGGCTTTCTTATGACTTGTTGACAAACCGAACGTTGGCAGTATCGTCTACAACGACGACCACCTCGCGTTGCGAACTGCTGCTAACCATGTCTAAAGTGCAGCATTGGTCATAAATTATGGCTGTATAAGCAGTTTCACAATCACGATAGACTTACTTGCTGGTGCCGGATTTGGATTTTCTGCTGCAGGGGCGAGCGAAACTGCGAGAAGAAGCTGGAGAGCCAGTAGGAGGTTCATGATGTGGAAGACCTGGAAAGGAAATTCAGTAATGAGAAAAGTCGAAGAAATGTAAAATTGTTCGTCAGAGGCCGCGAGTGTATTCAGCTATTGTGAGAACCAACTGTCCATTTGAGGACCGTGGCAAGTGAGCAAGATAACCCGTCATTCGGTCCTCCCTCTCCCCTCTTCCTTCTCCTAACCCTCTGTCTCCACGCATGTGCTGATAGCATTACTTCATCATGCTTTCCGCTTTCTGCCCAGGCGCTGCTGTCCACTTTCCTCGAAAGTAAGGCTCCGGAATCTACTCAGTGTGAATGTGCGCATTACGTATTGAGATCATTTTGCGGGGCTTTGGTTCCTGTTTCTCTATTATCTTAAGACAAAATTAGACCCTTCTTTGAAATTGCAACAGAACTCCAGAATTTGGAAGTTGTGGGCGTTGACTATGTTCGTCGTTGATGAGTTGGTCATGCATTCGTTGTGCAAAGCTAATGAACATCGTCATGACATTTTGTCTAGCGTTTCTCTTGTGATCCTTTCATCTAAATGCTGGTATCGACAGCCATGTCTTGCTAAATAAAATCGCATTTCAGGTACTCGTTTTGCAAAGTTAGGCGAAGAAGCCAAGGACGGTAAGAGATGAAGTCCATCGCTGCAATGCTTGTCACTGTAATAACAGGTCTCTAATTTTATAATTGGTGTCGGGAATCAGGCTCCAAGAGTCCCTTCCTTCTTTAGGCTCCACTATGTGCTTTTGGGCTTACCGAAGAGAGACTCTTAAATTTCCAAATTAAGCAAGTAATTTCTTCAGTTCCGGGTCCTCTTGATATTTATCCGGTCAAAGGTCAAAGTTCCTCACAATTCAAGGCAGCTTTACAGCTATGGCCTGGCGAGCCAGCGCACCCTGCGGTACGGTCAGCTTTAGTACCCGGGGACGCAACTTCCGTATCGGGACGATTAACTTCCGGATGGAATATCCTCCTAATTGCCGACCCCGAGGGGATGACGCCTTGGTTGGGCAACGACACCGCCGGGGGTCGAACTCCCGACTTAAGAATGACAAGTGCCGCTACGGACCACCTTACCATGATGCCGTCTTAGCCACAATTAATCCGGTGCACCTTGAATTTTAGCCACATTCTTGCCGCAGTTGGGGACCGCTAGTACGGAGTTCAGCAATCCTGTGTGTCCCGCCGGTTTCGTGATGAACTCCAACTTCGGTGACGATTAGTAAGTGTACTGGCTTACTCCAAATTAAAATTTGCTTGCAGTTGTTTCTAGGCCGTTCCACACCGCGACAATTTCGATCATCACGAGCAGATCGCTCGCGACTACGGCGGCTATGTTCTCATTCCTCTTAATGGATTCGAGACCAACTGGATTCGCGACACTTTCTACCCATTCTCTCCTTTCTACCTCGGCGTTCGCTGTTCGACACAAGGAGCGTGCTTTCGACTTGATGGGCAAACACTTAACCACACCAACTGGGCAACTGGTAAGCTGGCCCAGAGTTTTCTGAATGCAGTGCTGGCACACGGATTTGTTGTGCTGAATCCCCAGTCGCTGGGCTATTGGGAATGAAGCAAACAATGAGCGGCAATCCGTTAAAGAAACCTGAAATTGCGCGGGGTGCTTTTTGTTCGATATTCGCAATTTTCTTTCTTTTTCTTTCAAGCTAAGATGTCCCAGATCCCGGTTCCGGGAAATTTTGAGAGAATCAAAGGGTTCCCGGTTTTGTAAACATCACCTATTCCTCAAGCTCATGCGGCGCATCATCGCTAGCTCTTTTTAAAGCAACTGTTTAAGACTTATTGTGGATGTTGAGGATTCCCCGATGCTTCGAAGGGTGCTTGCGTCGCCACCAATTACAACTCGGTCAACCAATGGTTTAACGTGGAGTGCTCCGAAGTGCTAGACGCCGTTGTCAAGATTCGTCACAGCCTGCCGAACTACGAGGACAATGAAGCTCGGTTCGCAACGCAAACTGTCCCCTGAGATCCTTGAATTGCAGGACAGTTTCCTGGCCGATAGCGACATATTTACTGAAATCCCAAGAAGACATGGCTGTGTGCTTGAAAGCACAAGGATATGATGGCTATATGGACGTCGTTCACGTTCGCTGTCTGGAAGTCGACTGGATCAACTCCACGGATCTCTGCTATGCTCTGATGGCGACAGACTTATTGGGAAAGAAGGCCGTTGTCTCCTTTCGGTATGTACTTTTTTAATCAATACTGTATCCACATAGGGAACTTCCCCTCTTCATGGACTTGGAATTTATATAGAAGAGACTTTTGAGAAGAAAAACAATGTTTCAAAATCACCAAGACAAAAAAGTCAAAATCAACTAAAACGAAAAATTCGAATAATGCCCTGGTTTCGAGGGCTTTATTAAACCGCAAATAAAGTACGTTGCTTAGATCGACTCGAGGTTGGCAGCAGGTGGCCAATGAAGTAATTTTTTTCGGGTTTGAGGGTTTCACTCGACCTGACGGAACGCATCTTGGGCGAGTGAGTTTTTCGCTTATTTCTTTCCTACAAAGACCTCTTCTAGTTGACGTTTGTAGCCTGAGAAAATATCGATTTTTTAGTTCGCTCTTCTTTCAGGCTTCAACGTACTTTTTGAACTCCACGCGTCGACTCTGGGATAAAGCAGTTAGGAATTTTCTTCTCAGTCTGGACCCAACCACCGAAGTTCGTGTATGTTTTTGCTTCTTCGATTTTGAAAGAGAGCTTATTTTAGTTCACGGGCTACTCGCTCGGCGGAGCTCAGGCTGCTCTAACCCTTGCACTGGCCGCTGCTGAAGACCTTGAAGTTGTTTCTCGAATCTCGTCATGGTATTCTTACGGCGAGCCGCGAGCAGTTGATGATCAATTGGCAAATTGGCTTTCAGAAACGGTGAGTCGGCGCCAAAAAACAGAATAAGCAGATATTCAGTTTCGGCTTCACTATCGTGTTGTCCATGCCCTCGATGGAATTGTTCGCGAACCCCCAGCGGAACTCGGCTTCAGGCACACTATCTCTGAGGTAAGCCAGTGCCAAGCACAACAGTAATATTGCGCTTACATTGCATATTGGCAGATATACCATAAAAACCTACTCTTAAGGTCCATTACATGAACGTCATGAAGCTCGGCGACAACTTCACAATCTGCTATTCGCAAGAAGACCGTCACTGCTCAGCTGGCTTTCATGAGTAAGCGATGTTCGATCATGCGATTCTACTATGCAAGTTACAGACCGGACAATGGCACCCCGTCAGCGCACGAAAGCTATTTCGATGCGCAAGACCCGGCGACAGTCGGATGCCAGGGCGGAACAATCATCATGCTGTGAGAACCGTCCACAATTATCGTTATGACTATCAAGAACAAGTGTCGTAGTCCCCCCCCCCTTCAGATTGTCTATTTCACATTCTCAGTCCCTGTCATTTCCTTGCTGTCCTCCTTCAATTCAACCAAGTCACGTTTTCCTAACTTCCTCCTTGACCCTCGGAGTTGCTGGTAAGAGTCTTTCCAAGTGTGCCGCTTTGTTAAACCAAACGGCACTGCATAGAACCTATGAACGAACCTATGCATGGATACCGAATACGACCCGAAGCCGTTGCAATAATTGCCTGCTGCAACGGTTTATCTCTTGTCGTTTTCAGCTTTTTCCACCTTGGAGCTCTCTTTCGCCCAAATACTAGTAAATTTCCCAATCGACCTTGGTTGTTCCGCACATGGACAAATCTTTCAACCTGTCACCTGTTGGCTGCAAAGCCCCTGTTGTGGGTGTGGGAACGCGATGTAAAGAAGAGGTAAACGGACGATTGTGTGCCTGGACATCAATGGCTCATCTTATCCTTGAATCGATTTTCGAGTTTCATTAGTAGGAGGATCTGTCACTGTCGAGCGCCACGTTATCGGTTCAAAGAAGAATTACAGTCACGTACATGGTAGGTGTTGCATCAGCGAGAAACACAAATTTAAGATGTAACGGAGTTTCAGAAGCAAGGCAAGTTGATGACCCCCAAAAGTTTCAGTAGCGTTTTTCTGAATCACAAGGCATGTCATGGCAGCACAGACAAAACAACTCAAGAAACATGTGTCAGTTTCGATTCCTCTCTTGCCCTCGCCCATTTCAGAATCGACATTTACCCACCTCATTCAATGCGCCCCAGCAATTTCTTTTGTGTTTTGTTTCTGCTCTCAAGTTGTTTGATCGCCAAAGCAGCGAGGTAAGACATGCTTATTCCCAACAACTTCTAGTCATGCCGTGACGGATAAAGCACCCACTAAGTTTGTCCAGCGTGTCCAGAGCATCGAGTTGCCCAAGTGCGACTTCCGTTTGCCGGCTAAATTGTGCAAAAAAGCCTGCACGGCTTGTTGCCTGCTTCACTTGAAGAAAGGTGAATGCAGCCATGGAATCCTGGAGAAGTGTCATTGCAAGAAGTTCTAATCCGTGAATAAACAAAAAGTTTCTGTAGTCAACGGCGTAATGGGCGTATGGTTGTTCTCGCGGGGGAGGAGATGATTCAAGATGAGCGTCTCTCTTTCGCTCGCCACTCGAGCCTTTCCCGTCCCCTCTTCTACGCCTTCTTTCTCTTCTTTTCACCTTCGTATGCTTTCACTGATAAGGGCGTCTATTGATCGATCAGCCGGCGTTAAGGAAACAATGAAGTGGGAGGTTCGCGACACCAACGATTAAGCCGTATCCCATTCTGCATGTGACACCTCATCTTCATCTCCTGCTTTAACCTCTCTAAATGGCCTCCTTTTATCTTTTCCACTCAAGCTGCATTTCATATGTACCGGATTAACACCTTTATCGTTGCATAGTACTCACTGGGCAGAATAGAATAAGCTCTCTGAGAGGAGAAGAAGTGAGGGAGAGAACCGTATGAAGGAAGGAGAGGAGGGTTTTTCGCCCGATGATCATTGTTTGCAAGTGGTAGTGTCCCACCACGGATGAGCATCAGGCTCGCGGATAACAGTGAAGACGACGAGGAAGATGAGGAGGCAGACCATCACAGCCACGGCCACCCACTTGCAGATCCGCTCCCATTGATGCTCCTGACTCATTAAAAAATTGTCTTCTTCACTCACAACCACGTCGCGGAGGAAGACGACGCCGGCGAAGAAGCCGATGAGGCCGCCTGCAATGTGTGCCGCGTGGGAGACCTTGTCGCATTCGTCGGCTGTCAGTCGAGTGTAGATGGTCGATCCTGCGTCGAGCAACACAAAACCGCCGACGACCGCGATGCGAACCCATCGAAAGGGCATCTCCGCAAAGTTCTATTCGTTCTTCCTCTTCTACAATATGAGTGGTCACTCACAATGAACACATTGGCAAGATGAGCAGTAAGGAGCGCGTAGACACCTCCTGATGCGCCCACCAGGTAGACCTTCGGATCGAAGACGTACTGCAAGAGAGCGCCGAAGATGACGGCGAGAAGGTAGATGGGTGCGATACGCCACGGCTTGTGCACCACCTCGAGAGGGACTCCTGAGAGAAAAACTTGCGATACAGGGAGAACGAACCAACGATGAGCTGCATTATCATGTTTCCCAGAAGATGCACGAGACTAGAAGAAGGTCTGCAGAGTGATTAGACTTACCCTCCATGGAGAAGCATGTAGGAGAGAAAACGCCATACTTGCTTTCGGAGTGGCGGGGCAAAGAGGAAAGGCCCTTCCTTGTGGCTAACGAAGCAGCCCGCGCAGTATGAGAGGATGGTGTCCTTGCTGGTCGGGGGAATTGTCCAGTAGTAGAAGAAGAAGACCCCGATCTCGATCAATGTGATGAGAAGGATGAAGATTGGTGGAGGGAAGCAGTTGTACTCATGAAGGTAAGAGTGCACCTCCGCTCGCTGGTTCTTCGCGATCACTGAGTTGGCAAGTGTGAAGAGAACACGACGCGCGCCCGCTGACTTGACCGCCCCTGACAGCGCCTGCCCTTTCTCCGTTACATGTCAGGACACTCACAAGCTGCTCGAACTCATCATAGTCGAGAACGCCGTTGTGGTCAGCGTCAGCCTTCTGGAGAAGGAGCTCCACCTGCTCTTCACTTAGCGACGCCTCGCGCACTCTCTCCTTCAGGTCGGAGAGTTGTATCTGCTCAGTGCCCGGAGATGCGAGCTAATCCCAAGAGCTTTCATTTCACTTCAATTACTCACCCGCTCGAAGTCGGAATGGAGCTTGCGGACAAAGTTCCGTCGGCGGGGCATCGGGTCGCCTGCAAAGAGGGCACGCTACGGGGGAATCGATCGCGCTATCAGACGCGACGAGAGTTGAGCTGCCTCGCAACCAGCCTCGTCCACTCTCGGCAGCGGGGCTGGACACACGCGGTGATGGCCACTAAATGCGTGGACAAAGAAGAAGAAGAGGGAGAGTCGAGAGTGCTGAGTCAGAGAGGAAGAGGAGGCGGCGTTGGCTCGTCTGTTTGAGGAAACGCGTCCCCGGGCACTGATAGCCGCTTGCTGCCCCGGGCACATGCTTCATCACTCCTCGCCACGCGCTTCATCTGTCTCTTTTTGTGTTACGAAAGTCCTCTTCACGTGCATTCATCCTCAGACCTTAAGGCATTTCGCAAGCTTTTCGTTGGCATGCCACATTCAACAAACGTAACGGGAAACACGGCGAGCGCGCCTCGCAAGCAAAAAATGGCGCCAAAGCGGCTACTCAAAATAAAGGGGGCCTCCCAGAAAGGAGGTTTTTTTTTCGCGTCGTTGGCGGTCGATTCCCATTTTCTAAACTTCTCGTCACTAATGCAGCCATGCAAATCAATTGACCACAGCCGTCCACGTTTGCATTTTCTTATTCACAAGCAGTAAACAAAGTCCATTACAATTTGAGAGGTCTTTCTCAAAAAAAATTCGAGTTTCTCGTTTCCGAAGAGCTTCAGTTCTTCGGCTATTTTCCTGTCTGACCAGAAATGTAAGGAAGGCATTCAGCGCACCAACAGGAGCTGTCGTTGACGCAGTAGCCTGCTTTGCAATTCTTAAAAAAACTCGCTTTCGCCTTGAAAAATTAAGAGGCAAACCTTCAAGTTGCATGACTTAATGCAAGCAATGTTGTTGTTGATTGAGCACATAAGAGCGTCGCTTGAAGCGGAGAAGAAAACGAGAGAGATGAGAATCAGCGCCAGCATGTCGACTCAGAACAGCAAGAAAGACGAGTGTACCACACAGCTTTAGACCATCTTTTATATGCCGTGCTCAACGTATACAATACGAAATGATGCCGTCATGTTGTACACAGAAGATAACGCAATTCATATGAGGAGGAAAAGCACGTTAGATGACATCTAACGTGCTTTCCATACAAAGCTGCGTTCGTCACGGCGTGACTCACACGAGATTTCACAACGTTTTACAATTTGGAGATTTGGTAATGTGCTAAAGCAATTGCCTCAAATGGGAGAAACTGCGAATCTTTGGTTTGTCCTGCATCAGACTTAGCAATGAGTTCGAAGAATAAGGTCACAGCCGACTAGCACACAGTCAAACTCTTGTAGCTGGATAAAGCGGTTAAAAGCTTAGCGTTTAAGAATGGCGCTCGCACCATAAAATATGTCTAGCAATCAAAGTTCACAAAAATTCTTAAGAAAATCTCAAAACGTGAAAGGAAGACGAAGCTCTAGAGACAGATGCAGTTTATACACCTGGACCGTCGTTAGCTGCGCCTCGAAAGATCAGCCGTGGATGTGGCAATTCAGCCGTATCGCGAAATAGGCCCTTGTTAATCTGCATTGCAACATTACGCAATAAAAACCAAGTGATTACCTCTTTAAGCAACTTGTCGATGAATGAGATCCATAGTTGTGGTTTCGCACCATTCTTCGGCAAAATCGAGCGAAGAAGTTTTAAAGGATGATCTCGTGGAATAAAGTCTGGTGGAATGCCGAAGAAAACACGTGCCCGGACAGGTTCGATTTTGTCGCCCTGAAAAGGTTTAGTGAGTATGAAACAAACGAACCATGAGGGGATAAAGCAGATCCTGCAAACAGTTCGCCACATCAAAGACCTCATCGATTCGCTTATGATCTCTGTTGATCTCGGCCACGAAGTAGTTGTAAAGATGAAGGCCGAGAGCCTCGGTACTCGCAAGTGTTGCCCAGAACTAAAGCCATGAACGAAAAGACCTAACTAACCACATGTTGAAATTCCGACGATTTCTCGCACAGAAGCCGCAATTCGTTAAGTGCATGATGTTGTGTGAAAGGTTTGGTCAACAGACGAGTCCACGTTAAGAATAAGAAAGGGATCAGTCCGTCGGCGCACCTGTGAAAAACGTTTTCAAGTCGAAAGCACATACTCGTTGCCTGCCTTGAAAGCCTCTACCTGAGAGAATTCGAAGAGATCCGTTCGACGCAGAAGTAATTTCAGAAGTTCGGCGCATCTTTCCCATATGTAGAATAAGTATTGATCTTGGTTTGAGATGGGTGCGATTTCGAGGTAGAGAACAACAAATTTAAGTAGTTCGGGATGCAACCTGATCTGCTCTTGACAGAATCTCTTCAACTTACGCAACAATTTCGAGAAGAATAGGATAAGACGTTGGACGAGAGCAGAAACCGATCATCGCCTCTACTTCGATGTAAAATCCTAACAGCGATGGGTTCGTAATCACCGGTCCTTCCGACTTCAAACGCCTTCTTGCTGACTTGCTCTTCATGTATACGCACAGGTCCATTGCGTACTTGTTTGCCATTGTGATTCGAGACCTGAAACATACATCAACCTGGCAAAGCAGTTACCAGATGAGCATTTGGATCTGAGCCTGATCCTGCAGGTTCACTTCGTCGATGATCTCCCTTGCTAGTCGTCGATGCTCGGTTTCGGTCAGACAAAGTCGTCCTTTGCTCTGAAGAGCAATAATTCTAGCCTTGACTCAAACCTCAGCAAAGTAGATTTTGGGATAAGCGGATTGCGTAAAGTATGCAAGCCAAAGCTGTGCAATTTTCCAAGCTCTCTCTGACTTTGTGTGAAGAGCTTCTTCGATCATGAAGAGCAAGCCGCTGTGAGGGAAGTCGTCATTCCGAAAGCAGCTTCGTTCCCGATGTTGTACAATGTTAATAAGAGTGTCGACCCAAGGTCGTTGAGTCTAATGACAGCCTTGTTTCAAGCTAAAGAGCGTACCTCTCGAAGGCGCTCAACGAAAGCGAGAAGATCTTCAAGTGTCTGTGCAAGTGCTTCAGCAGGCAAGTCTGTTGGCTTTCCATGCAGTCGCAGGGTAGCGAGGCTTTCGGCCAGAAATGTTCCCGTATGCATCAACTCGAGACGACGAAACTCGTCCAGACTCCAGGCGACAAACCTTAACGTATCCTGTGTGGGTTTAGGTTGCATCACAACAACAACTAACGGAATGAAATCTTTGAAAAGCGGCGAGTCGGTGATTTGGAATGGCTTCTATGCATCGGACCGCGATTTCAGTCGCGAAGTTGTGGCGATACTTGAGGAAATTGTGCACAACCAGAAGGCCGACAATCGCTGAGGTGAATTGCGTCGACGTCACCAGCGTTAAAACGATCACGCACAAACGCTCGAATGCCTCCTTCTAAGCATTATTTTGTGCTTGCTGCAAAACTAAAACAAACCTCCAGAAACGCATTGAGATAGTTGTTGGATTGAGGATGCTTACAAAGCTGATCCACGAGATGGAGACCAGTCATCAAATAATCCAAACAAGTTTTCCCTGGATTCTCTGCTGCCCAGGCAATGGCCTTCTTCTCGTCGAGGCCGAGCAAAATCCATTCGCCGAGTTCCTTGGTGCAGTCATAATTCGGACATCGTGCCAAACAGCAGGTCAAAGAAGGCAAAAGCCGATTCATAGTGGCTAGCCAGTCTGGGCTGAAAACAAGTGATGAAACATTTGCCAAGACGCGCACATATTCTCAGAGAGACTTTCGATGTCGAGTTCTTCACAAGCAGCTCGAAACACAGCATAATCTTGATCCGTCGCTGTTGAAGAGCTTTGAAGTCGGCTACGGTACTTCCCGGTTATCTGTGAGAATCGTTCAATTTCTGGAAAACACAGACCAGGTTGTCGACCATTGCATGTATTCGTTGAGGACTCTCTGTTGCCGCTTGATCGTCGCGCATCTCCACATCCTCGACAATTTTCAGTCCCTCCTCATTTTCGCTTGACTGTGGAGAAGTAGCTTGAAGGACTACGCCTTCATTGAAAGTTTCAATTTGAAGTGAAGTTCTCTCAAAACGCTGAAGAAAATTAATCAATCCTTTGCACGAAAAAGTCACTTACTTCAATCGACGTTGAAGGTAAAGCGCGGAGAGACGCCGACATCCAGCACCCCTGCGAGCAGATAATGAGAGTATCACGCGGTGAAGGGAGCGTAAGTTACTAGCCAATGTGTCGCTAGGGAAATCATTTGCTTTATCCCGCGGGTGCGAGTGCGGCAAAACGGTGAGCACGAGCTGGTACCGTGTGCAAAATATTGGCGCGCCCGCGAAGCGACGCCTTGATGAGGGGTCTGGCACATGGAGTCACGTACTCAAATTCTCCCACATTGTTGTGCATGAATCGATGACTAACAGGCATACAGGCTTTTCATTTCCGACAGCATTCCGCTCAACAAGATGACGAGGAATACTTCAATGATGTCGGATGATGTTGTGATCGTGTGCATTGTGCCTTACGGTTCCTAGACGTGCCTTTTTAATTTTCCATTGAAAGGGTTGTACTAGTTTGCCAGTTCACGCACTTCTGAAATATTGTGTGAAAAATATCGAGCCTTAAAAGTGCTAATTTTACACCCATTTAGAGCCTCATTCACGCTTCCATTCCTTAGTAAGCTTCTCACAGATGGACAATTTCATTCGTTCGTTGTCTCTGTGCTCTCTGCTTTGTCTACCGTACGTTCGTGCTGGTGGGTCCCGACACGAGGATGCAGGGACCGCCGCGCCTTTCTGCCTTCCACGCCACATCTCTTTGACGGTGTCACGCAAGCAAATCCTGAAAACTTCTATTTCTCCGGACATCCTTTTGAAGTCTTCCATATGCTTTCAACTCCTCTTCAGTTACTTTCTAGCAAGAGTCATTTTTGGCGTGCTGAATATTTCCAAATTTTCCAACTTTCGAATATTAACGAAATGAATCACTTAGATGTCGGGACGCGAGAGCCGTGTTTACGTTGGAAACCTTCCTCCTGATGTTCGGGAAAGGGATATTGAGGATATCTTCAGCAAGTAAGTTGTCTGTGGCAATATTATGGCTCTATTGTAAGATATGGCAAGATCGTCTTCATCGACCTGAAGAATCGTCGAGGTCCACCGTTCGCATTCGTTGAATACGATGATAACAGGTACAACCAGGGAGAAGTAACTGAACAAGCTTTTTCAGAGACGCCGAAGATGCTGTTCGCGGACGTGATGGCTACGATTTCGATGGCTATCGCCTTCGAGTCGAGTTTCCTCGTGGCGCAGGGCCTCGAGGCCCTGGTGGTCGTCCACTCTACGGTCCTGACGACCGCTACGGACGAGGTGGACCTCGTGGAGGCGGTCGTGACAATGGTGGTGGTGGAGGACAGCGACGTAGCGGCTATCGTGTTCTTGTCACAGGCCTTCCTCCGACGGGAAGCTGGCAAGATCTGAAGGTTTGTTCTGTCGCGGGCGTTAACTGTTCAGGATCACATGCGAGAAGCAGGCGATGTCTGCTACGCGGACGTCTATCGTGATGGAACCGGCGTTGTGGAGTACGCTCGCTATGACGATGTGAAGTATGCGATTCGCAAACTCGACGACACCAAGTTCCGCTCTCACGAGGTCTTTGCACAACAAGCAACTTATCTCTCTACAGGGCGAAACCACGTACGTTCGAGTGAAAGAGGATGGAGGCGGTCGTGACCGTTCTCGCTCTCGTAGCCGATCGCGCTCACCACGAGGAGGACGTGATGGACCAACGGATGAGGATCGCCGTGACTCGCCCAAATACTCACCGCGTCGCTCTCGTAGTCGCTCGGCTTCACGTGAATGAACCCTCCATACCTCCTCGGATCAAACGCATTGGATACAGCTCTCCTACAACACCGCGAAGTATGTCGTTTCAAATTTCAAACCGCCTCTTCCTCTCTGTTTTGTAGCATTGTTAATGATGAATAGTAATTGCATGTGTATGCCGGCGCGTGGCTTGCCACCAGCATTTTCCACACAAATTATTCATCTCACACAGTTCCATAGACAGATCAAACAAACAAAATCGTTATCCTCATTGAGTATCTTCATGGTTTCCTTTTCTCTTCCTCATGCACGCCTTGTAACATCTCCTCCCTTCTCTCGACGCAGCCCGACGCATCTTCAAACAACCTCCTCATTGATGTTGTAATGTGTTCGACGAGTTTTGTGTTTTCATTTTCTCTTCTCCTATTTTTGGTACCTTACTCAAGTATTTAAGAGGCGTGAATAAAGCGGTGATTTTCAGAACAAGCAAGAGGAGCAATGGAGGATCCCCCAGCTTTTATGGATTCTATGGAGGATTTTGGATGGAGCCCCAACACAATCAATGGAGTTTTACCCCAACGGAGCCCATTGGAGCCACACAAACACAATTTCCTTGGATGGATTTGAAGATGGGATCAGCTAGGAGGAGCCAACAGGATCCAAGGAGGACCTGCTATTGGGACGACGCAATCGCGTCTAGGGAGCCTTTAGGAGGAGAAGACCCGCCACTGGGAGGAGACCTAAGGACCAAGCGGGGGAGGGAGGCAATTCTAAGGACCATCACGGGATGCTGAGGTAACCACGATTTCAGGTCTCTTCTCGTCAAACAGAAAAGGCTTGTTGAATAAAATTTTGCGTTTTATGCTGTTTCCTCGCACTACAAGAGAAGTTGACTTTGACAGTGAGAGTAACTGCTTTGACAACGAAACGTGCTTCCGAAGAGCTGAAGAGCATCGTTTGAACAATGACCGGCATTCGTTATCAGAGGGTAACAGGGGCAAACTCTTCGTGCTCAAAACTTTACGACAGCCCTGGTGCTCTCTGGATTGACTTTTTGGCCACACACGTGTTGGTCTCTCTATTATGGGTCGCCTTTTGATTCTTCAAGTACTTGCCGGTCTGCTGGTAACCTTGCTCACTCCCCTTAGGGCCAGTGTGCCAACATTATCTCCACCAATTCCCGTTAATGTTGCTTTCACGACGCAAGGACAACAAGTTACCATCCAAGGATTAGATCACGGTCTTGGGAAGACCTTCCTCAGCATTCCCTTTGCCCAACCTCCGCTTGGAAGCCTGCGTTTTAAGGTGATCGCTTGTTTGAGAGTGATTCACGGCCTAAAATACAGTCGGCTCAATCGTTGACTCTGGCAGGCTTCTACAACGCCACTGAAGAGAAGCCTTGGTGCTCACAGCATAAAGCTAATAGCAGTGAGGATTGCCTCTATCTCAACGTCTGGGTTCCTGCTGTTCGTTCTTCAGTTGTTACCTGACTGGTTCCCTAGAATGCGACAGCAGATTCAAAACTTCCTGTCTATTTCTACATTTTCGGCGGTGGATATCATGAAGGAGGTCCGACAGTGCCCGGCTCGGGAGCCAGTGTTCTCACGAACCTCGTGAACCGTGGGCCAATGATTCTCATTCTTCCAAACTATCGCATTGGTGCATTTGGTAACTGCGTTTTCACATCTTAAAGACGAAGCACTTTGAAGGCTTCCTGAGTACTCGTGATGATGTGATTCCTGGTAATGCCGCGCTAACTGACTGGCTCGTTGCCCTTCAATGGGTGCAGTCCTACATCCGTTTCTTCGGTGGCGATCCATCAAAGGTGACAGTCGGCGGTGTGAGTGCTGGAGCAATCTCCGTCTCCTTTCTGACACTGACTCGAAAAGCAGACAGTGAGTTGCCGCCTGGAGTCAGAGTTCTAGATCTTTTCCGGGCAGCCATTCTGGAAAGCGGTACGGCCTTCATGCCCTCTTTCATGTCTTATTCGGATGATCTACGGAACTCGAGCATGTGAGTCGTTCAATGAATTCAAACGGGCTAAGGATTGTCGCTGTTGAAACGGGCTGTGCAACAGTTGAGCAGTGGAAGAAGCACGATCCAGCAGAGAATCAGGTTTGCTGCTTTTGTATCTAGATTCGTTTGCAGAAAATTGCCACATGTCTCGCCACGAAGTCAGAGGAGGAAATTCTTGCAGCCGACAGCAAAGCTCCAAGTTGGGATGGCCTCAAATGGGGACTAGTGCCGGTTTGACCTCGATGCCTTCTTTAGTTGTCAGGACAAGGACTACTTGCCGGGAAAGCTTGAAACTCTAGCGCTTCAACGAAGACCACTCCCCATGATCGTTGGCACTAATGACCTGGAATGGCTTTTCTGGAGTGGGTGCTGAAGATTACAACAGAATGAGTTTAGTGAGAAATGAGGTGATCGTCGACAAGAACATCACAACGCTCACACGACAATATGTAACACAACACCTACAAGAAAGCTACGCGATGATGCAGTTCGAGAATTCAGGTACAACAAAATCACTTCGAACAATTTCTCTTCAGATCAAGTCTATCAATTGACGAAGCGGACTTATATCGATCCGCAGACTGCAGCGGATGATGACCATATTGCATGGTGTCGAACTCAAATGGAGGTACGTCCTTATTTCCTCGTCATTCCAAATTCTAGTTGTGGACAGAGATGGCATTCACAGGCCCAAGCTTTCGCGATGCGAAGTATCTCGCCTATACGGGTAGTAACGTCTATGTGTACATCTTCAGCGAATATC
Source organism: Poikilolaimus oxycercus (assembly GCA_034700245.1). NCBI lineage: Eukaryota > Metazoa > Nematoda > Chromadorea > Rhabditida > Rhabditidae > Poikilolaimus > Poikilolaimus oxycercus. The sequence continues at coordinate 30,088 of JAQIXL010000068.1, forward strand.
CATTGATAGAAGATCTCATTGTAAGAGAGAAGTCGGTAAAGATCTTGTCCTTCAGGTCCTTGATCCAAAACTTCGAGGTGCATTCCATATTCTCAACTTGTTCTACGTCTTCGGAGCCGACTTTCTAACCTTCGATCCTGTTGATCCATCTTCCGAAGAATACACGGTGTCTCAATTGATGGGCAAGGTCTATACAAACTTCATTCTAACCGGGTTTGACACTGTTCCCTTCAAATGCTTCAGAAATCCAACTCCGGCTAGTGGCGGTTGGGATGTTGGATTCACCTGGACTCCTCTTGGAAAGGGCAACAACTATTTGTCCATTGCAAAGAAGGCGGGAATGGCTCAGGTTTGGTGGACTACCAATTCTAGTCAAAATTCAGGGCTACAATCCACGATCTCAAATGTGGGTATGCAACGTGACGGTTGACGGAGTTTCGCCGCCTTTTTGCTAAGCTTCACGGTTAATAAAGATTACTTTGTACGTACGTTGATCTTTTGAAAGTCTCTGAAAGCACGTTGCCCGGGATCGCCTGAGAAGACAGACACCACACTCAACAGTTATCAAGAAGAGTGACGCTGAACGACTTCACTCGAGACAGTCGCACGCGGCCGACACACTTCCTTTGCACTTCCACTTTTTGACTTCACAATTTTTGTCCTGGAATTCTGATCACTGTTGCAGATGCTTTTGCTTTCTCTCTTGGCAGTAGTCGGCTATGCCTACGGGGCTGTGCCGACGGAGTCCCCGCCGGTACCCATCAACGTCTCGTTCACAACGCAGGGACAGACGATCACCTTCCAAGGCCTCGATTATGGAATTGGAAAGACCTTCTTCGGCGTGCCATTCGGTGTACCTCCAGTAGGAGACATGCGCTTTAAGGTGCGTCACATTCTTGCCACTTAGAAGATTGAATTTACCTGTGGCATCTTTTTCATCGTCACTTTTAGGCAGCCCAGCAACTTACGCTATCTTCTGGCTTCTACAATGCCACGGAAGCGAAACCGTTCTGCGCCCAGCACAAATCGAGCAGCGTTGAGGATTGTCTCTACTTGAATATGTGGCTGCCGCAGGTTCGTCTTATCGGTCTCTTGCTGATACCTTGGACGAGTCCAGAACGTCACGGCCGATTCCAAGCTCCCGGTCTATGTGTACTTGTTCGGCGGCGGCTACCACAGTGGAGGTCCTGAGGTCCCTGGAGATGGCGCCGGACTCCTGACGAACATTGTCAATCGAGGACCCGTTATTGCTGTTCTTCCGAATTATCGAGTTGGACCATTTGGTAACGTCTTTCTGCATCTTCTACAAGCCCACTTTCAGGCTTCTTCAGTACTCGCGACGACAATGTGCCGGGCAACATGGGTCTCAGTGATTGGATCGCTTGCCTTCAGTGGATTCAGACGTAAGGACCTTATTGATGTCTTGAATGCCTCGTACAGCTATATTCGCTTCTTTGGAGGCGACCCCTCGAAGGTGACGGTCGGAGGTGCCAGCGCCGGAGCCATTTCCGTCTCTTTCCTCACTCTCACTAGGAAGGCCGACAGTAAGAAGGATCAGTTTGATCAGCTTTTAGATCTCTTCCGCGGAATCATCTTGGAAAGTGGAACCGCCTTCCTGCCATCAGCAATATCCTATAGCGATGCCGCACTGAACTCCAGCAAGTAGGAAATCTCAAAAATGAAGAGGTTTTAGGATCATTGCCACCGAGACCGGCTGCGCTACAGCCGAGCAATGGGACAAGCAAGATCCGGCAGAGAATCTGGTTTGCAGTTGACGAAACCAGAAGTCTTGCAGAAAATTGTAACTTGCCTTCGAGGAAAGACGCAACAGGAAATTATGGATGCTGACAGCAAAACACCCGACTACGACACGAACAAATGGTCACTCGTTCCGGTTTGAAGCGCTTTCAAAGACGATGGCTCATTACAGGACAGCGACTATCTGCCTGGAACCCTTCATCAACTTGCCCTTCAACGACGACCAATTCCTATGCTCATGGGCAGTATGGATCTGGAATTCCTCTTCTGGAGTAAGCTCAACAATAATGGACACTTATGACACAAAGCACTTTACAGTGAAGAACACAATTCTGAACGGAAATCTTTCCGTCTTCAATCGAAATTACGTCGACCAAGATTTCAAGAACAACTTTGCGCTAACTCTCATGGGCAATCCACGTAAGTTGTCAATTGAAAAAAAAAACTTGTTCTTGCTTGTAGAATTGGCTTATGAAGGAGGCAAACAGCTTTACATCGACAAACAAACCGCCGATGACTCCATGCATGATGCTTGGTGCAGAACCCATATGGATGTAAGTTACAAGAACCCAAATCTCGATTGTTCAGCTCTACACCGAACTTGCCTTCACTGGACCAGTCTTCCTTGACGCGAAGTACGCCGCCTACACGGGCAGCAATGTCTACGTGTACATCTGGGAGGAGTATCCTATCGCTTTGGACCTCATTGTTAGTGTCGGCTGACCATTTAGCAGATTCATTCAGCTTCTCGATTCAACGCTGCGAGGCGCTTTTCATAGCTTGCAACTTGACTACATTTACGACATGGACATTATTTCCAATGAGCCAGTGGATACCGGAAACGATCAGTACACTGTGAGCCAGCTAACTGGCAAGCTTTGGACGAACTTCATTGTCACTGGGTAAGAGGCACCATTGCTTCGCAAGCTCATAGAAATCCCACTCCGGCAAGTGGTGGCTGGGACGTGGGCTTCACCTGGACTCCGCTTGGAGCAAACAACAACTATCTTCGCATCAACAAAAAGGCCTCCGTTGCAAATGTAATAATCTTCTACTTCACGTAACGTCTTGCAGGGTTACAATCCACGAGCTTTGTTCTGGGTCTGCAACGCGACCGTTGATGGGGTGCCGCCGCCATTCTGTTGAATGACCTTTGTCCCTCAAAAAAACCATAAAACGAGTGAATAAAGAGATGGTGATGCAAAATGGCTCGAAGCGCCCGCAAAACACACGCACACCGCCCTAATGGGTAGTTCGAGGAGTTATCAAGCAACGGCCGAGCAAAGACGACACGTGGTCGCCGCTCTTTATGTTGGAGATCCAAAGATGCTTGACGATTCTTGCGTTTTGATGCTTTGTGTATTGTACGCATTGCTAGATCTTCATTGTGAATGAGAACTTTCAGGATGGTCATCCTTTTATTCCTGGGATTAGCTAGCTTCGCTGCGGCTCTAGAGCCAACAGTGTCTCCCGCGATGCCCTTCAACATCTCGTTCACTTATCAAGGGCAATCGGTCACAGTTCAAGGCTTGGATCATGGACTTGGCAAGAACTTCCTTGGCATTCCTTTCGGACAACCTCCCGTTGGAAATCTTCGCTTCAAGGTTCTTAAAGAGAACAAAGCTAAAAACTCTTGACAATCTCAGCCCGCGGTTCCCGTTCCACTCTCGGGCTTCTATAATGCCACCGTGCAGATGCCATGGTGTGCTCAGCATAAGAAAGGCACTGTTGAAGACTGTCTTTACCTCAACGTCTGGACACCTTCGGTAAGAATTTCTTGTTCACTGTTTTACATTGGTGTTCAGAACATCTCTGCCAATTCTAACTACCCAGTGTACGTCTATTTCTTTGGTGGCGGATTTCACGAAGGAGGTCCGACAGTGCCCGGAGATGGAGCAGGCGCCTACATTAACGTCATCAATCGTGGACCAGTCGTTGTGGTTCTGCCGAACTACCGCATCGGACCCTTCGGCAAGCCTTTTCTAGCTATTTCACACGAGCCAATTCTTTAGGCTTCTTCAGCACACGCGACAATGCCATTCCAGGCAACGCAGCAATGACGGACTGGATTGCGACGCTTCAATGGGTTCAATCGTAAGATCTTTCTTCTGTGAAGAATCTCTCCATCAAGTTATATCCGCTTCTTTGGAGGCGATCCCACCAAGGTGACAATCGGAGGCGCAAGTGCGGGTTCCATGGCCGTCTCATTCCTCACGATGTCTCGCAAAGCTGACAGTGAGTGCTTTAATTGTTCTGAAAATTCGCAGATCTCTTCCGAGCCGGTGTCATGGAGAGCGGCTCTTCCATGATGCCCTCCTTCATGTCGTATGCCGATGAGAAGAGAAACACTAGCATGTGGGTCTCTCCTGTAAAAAGGAAACGCATTCAGGGTCGTGGCTGTGGCAACTGGCTGTGCTACGGTCGATCAGTGGATGCAGCACGATCCTGCCGAGAATCAGGTAGACCATTTACTGACCCAGAAAGTTTCAGAAAATTCTCAATTGTCTTTTGACAAAGAGTGTTGACGACATCATGACGGCCGATAACGCGATTCCCGAATACGACGGCAGCAGGTGGGGCCTCGTGCAGGTGAGAGACCAGTCAATGTCTTGTAAGTGAATGCAGGATAATGACTTGCTCCCCGGAAAGCTTGAAACATTGGCATTGCAACGTCGTCCGATACCGATGATTATTGGCACGCAGAACCTGGAGTGGCTCTTCTACAGTTCGTCCTTCTTCGTGTCACTACAATGCGTGTTTCAGTGAAAGATACCATTACGAAAGGAAACTTGTCCGTGGTCGACAAGGACTACGTTATAAATCGTCTGCAAGGCAGCTTTGGTATCATGCAATTTGAAAATCCGGGTAAGAAGAAAATTGTCTTCACCGCCTTCCTGCAGACCAAGTGTATCAGCAAACCGTAGCGATGTACATCGACTCCCAGAACACGTCAGCTGATGATCATGCGGGATGGTGTCGGAATCACATGGATGTTAGTTGACTTATGTTGCTCACAAACAACGGGCACAGATGTGGACGGAGATGGCATTCACGGGTCCGAGTTTCAAGGACGCCAAGTACTTCGCCTATACCGGCAGCAAGACCTACGTGTACATCTTCGCCGAAGTGCCGCTGCTTGAGAGCGTTCTGGTAAGACATAGCAGATGAGCTCAAACTCGTCGTTCAGATCCCAGATCCCCGCCTGCGAGGCGCCTTTCACAGTCTTCAGCTCAACTATATTTACGATGAAGACCTCGAGTCGGACGAGCCAAATCAGCCCGATAGCGATTTGTATCCGGTGACTCAGATCATGGGAAAAATGTGGACCAACTTCATTGTGACTGGGTAGGACTACGTTTGCCTTTTTGAAACTTTGACGAAATCAGAAATCCTACACCGACATCCGGTGGCTCGGACCTTGGCTTCACATGGGATGCACTGGGAGCAACGGATAACTACCTTTACATCACAAAGCAACCAATGATGGCTCAGGTACGACTTCTAATTCAATGAATGCAAACTTCAGGGCTACATTCCTCGAGCGCAATATTGGGTTTGCAACGTTACGGTTGATGGTGTTATTCCTCCATTCTGCTAATCCCTGTGGTACAAGAGAACGTTGGAATGAATTCCGTTTATTGTGCTGTTGACTTTTTCAATGCATCGCTTGATGGCGGAACTGAAGGTCGTCACTACGAAACCAAAGAAGTGAAATGGCAGTGTTGGGAAAGGAGAAGGATCGTCGAGCTTAATGACGGCGAGTTCCATCCTCGAAGAAGATTCCTCCGTCGATGGCGCAATACTTGGGGCAGATACCACGCTGTCCGCTGACGCCAGCCAGGCCAGGGGCACCGGCCTGTCCGGGGTGTCCATCGGGTCCGGGATTGCCGGCCGGTCCAGGGGCACCCTTGGGTCCGGGTCCTCCAGGTCCACCATCGAGTCCAGGTCCTCCAGCGGGTCCGGCCGGTCCAGCAGGTCCAGGCGCTCCGGCGGGTCCTGGAGCTCCGGGAGTAACGCCACCATCTCCAGCATCGTTTCCGTTGGGTCCAGGGCCTCCAGGGGCTCCGTTGTTTCCAGACGGTCCAGGGGCTCCCTTTGGTCCAGGTGCTCCGGGAGCACCGTCGTTTCCAGGGCCTCCAGGGGCTCCATCAGGTCCAGCATCACCAGGAGCTCCGGCAGGTCCTGGCGCTCCAGCGGGACCAGCGGGGCAAGGACGGCAAGGAGCGCGGGTGGGCTGAGAGCAAGGAGTAACGGCTCCGCGTCCAGGGTTTCCAGGAACTCCATCAGCTCCGCGCTTTCCGGGGTTTCCGGGGCGTCCGGGAGCACCAGCAGGTCCGGGACCTCCTCCCGAGCAGCATGCGCTGCAAGAGCCGCTTCCTCCGTACGATCCACCGCTAGCTCCCCAGCCGGACGAGCCACCACCAGTGCTGCCGCCTCCGCCGCCGCCAGAGCCGAATCCAGCCGAGCCTCCGCTGCTTCCACCAGTGCTTCCCGAGCCGCCTCCGAAGCCGCTGCCACCGCTGGAGCCTCCAGTGGATCCGCCATTGTTGAATCCGCTCTCGCTGCCACCGGAGACTCCGGCATCACCGCTGTCGTATTGACGCTTGGCGACTCCCGAGGCACGAGCCGTGCGGTTGGCGCGAAGGCCAACGACTCCGCGAATGCCGCTCACCTCACCCCAGATCTCCCTTGCCGAGGTCTAGAAACGGAGAATATAGATTCCCTAGACAAAAAGCTCACCTTGCAGAGACCGAGCTCGCTCTGCATCGATCCCTTCACTGCATGGACGTAGTTGTAGACCATCGGTAGCGTAACGGCCACCGATAGTACGGCCACCACCGAGAAGGCGACGGAGGAATAGGCGACGAGGCGATAGGCCTTGATGCGGGACTCCAAATCCATGATGGGGGACGAGGAGTGGCAGATGCACTGAGGTCCACTACCGTCCTTGGTGCTTTTATACGCGTCCTCTTAGAGGAGGCTGACCAACGGCCGTCTGACGGCATGAATACGAGTTCTTGCACCCTTGAGTTTGTTAAGAAAAACGAACCACCGAGACGGTGTGGGTCTGGCAGTAATCGAAAAACTTATAAAAAGTAGGCAACTCAAGTTTTTCGGGGCGTAAAGTCGGGCTACACTGAGAACGACACCGATTGGGCTCTAACCTTGAGGGGCATAGTTTTTCAGTCTCGTTTCACCATTATCTGTATGGCGACCATGCGTACAAAAAACGTAACTTCACAACAAGCGCTGGAAGTCAATGTTTTCTATGTTGAACAAAGTCGATGTGAGCTCAAATGGCAGTTTCTCGTCGAAACTCAAAGTTAACCGAATGCGAAGTTCATATCCGACGCTGTTGCAATGTTTTTTCGTGAGTGGAGATTAAAAAGAGTTGCCTGAGGTTCGCCGAGATGGCAGGGCGGAGACCACCGTTCCACGTTCATGGACGTCTTCCGCCCGTCAAGGGGAGGAGTGGAGAGTCCACTTCGAGGGTCGCGCCCCTTTTCTCTCAAGACTTTTTTCTTCTTTGAAGACCAGGGCGTAGAATGCGGCGGCTTCCATGCACGGCACGCATTGATTTCGGAGCATTATGATGCAAGACATTTGAAGGGCCCGACAGTTGTTATAGAAGCCTTCAATGTTCAACGACAACAACGTTTTTAGTCTGCAAAATAACGGGCAACACAAATCGCCGAACGCTTTTTGCCCAGTTAAAAGAGTCCAGTATTCGAGTGTTTTTGCGCGAGACCCGCCGACTGGTTGACGTCGAAGGCAGAATTTGTGACAGGCAGGAGCAGGGCGTTCGTGTCAGGCGACTTTCGTCGAGTTACCGGTAGCCATGAAACGGTTTCCCGCGTCGCCGCTCCTTTTCTCTCTCGGTAATTACGCCGCATCCATCACACGCGCCACCACGTCGCATCCCGACAGCCAGCCTCGAACCAAAACGATGAAGATCAAACTCCACATAGCTCACTTGCAGAAATTGAAGCGAAGGTCCAGGCATCCACCATACTAACAGTCCTTAATGCCGACGATGCTCCCCTTTACACATTTAACTTGTGGAGCAGCTTTTTTCTCACACGACAAATTGTCAACTGGCTCGTCGGGTTTCAGGCACAGCCAGCGTCGGGGGAAACCCTCGAACGCCTATTGTAACCTGTTACCCCCTATTGTACGCTGAACACTTTTTTGGGACGTAGTGAAAACATCATAAAAGGCGAACACACGACGTGGAACTCAGTTGCTGATCGCCACTCCTCCGCCGAACCATGGATTTGGAGTCGCGCATCAAAGCCTATCGGCTTGTCGCCTACTCTTCGGTTGCCTTCGCTGTTATTGCCGTTCTGTCCGTCTGCATCACCCTGCCCATGGTCTACAACTATGTGCACAACGTCAAGTCGACCATGCAGAACGAGCTTGGCTTCTGCAAGGTAGCTGACATGTAGGGCGCTTCAAGGCTTTCTTGTTCAGACTTCGGCCAAGGAGATCTGGGGTGAGGTGAGCGGCCTCCGTGGAATCGCTGGATTCCGCGGCAACCGCACGGCCCGTGCCGTCCACAAGCGCCAAGGTGAGGAAGACGACGACGCCGGCTTTGGTGGCGGCGAGAGCGCTGGTGGAGCTGGTGCTGGCGATGGAGGCGCTGGTGGAGCCGGAGGAGCCGGAGCTGGCGAGGCTGGCGATTCCGGATTCGGCGGCGGCGGTGACGGTGGTGCTGGGGCTGCTGGAGCTGCCGCTGAGGCTGCTTCGGGCGGTGGTTCTTCGGGTGGTGGCGGCGGTGGTGGCGGCGGTAGTGGCGCCTCTTATGGAAGCGTTGGAGTCTCCGGTGGCTATTCCGGCGGCGGCGGTGGAGGCAGCTGCTCCGCATGCTGCTCTGGTGGAGCTCCTGGGCCTGCTGGAGCCCCCGGACAGCCTGGACGCCCTGGAAACGCTGGAGCTCCTGGTGCCCCTGGAGGACCTGGCCGTGATGCTGTGACTCCTTGCTCTCAGCCTACTCGTGCAGCTTGCCGCCCTTGCCCTGGCGGAGCCCCGGGACCCGCTGGACCCTCCGGAGCTCCTGGTGATGCTGGACCTGATGGAGCCCCTGGAGGCCCTGGAAACGACGGTGCTCCCGGAGCGCCTGGATACAAGGGAGCCCCTGGACCCAACGGAAACAACGGAGCTCCTGGAGGCCCTGGACCCAACGGAAACGATGCTGGAGATGGTGGCATTACTCCCGGAGCTCCAGGACCCGCCGGAGCCCCTGGACCTGCTGGACCTGCTGGACCCGCTGGTGGACCCGGACAGGACGGTGGACCCGGAGGCCCCGGACCCAAGGGACCGCCTGGCCCTGCGGGAAATCCCGGACCTGACGGAGCTCCTGGACAGCCCGGTCAGCCTGGCTCCCCTGGAAGCTCTGGACAGCGCGGTATCTGCCCCAAGTACTGCGCCATCGACGGAGGAATCTTCTTCGAGGATGGATCTCGCCGCCATTAAACAGCGAGAAGCTCTCTTGCTCTGCGAAATAGACATGGTGTGCTGTCGATTGCCGTTGATGTCACATCCAGAAATAAAAAGATTCGATCCATTTGATTTTTTTTACATCTCGAACCGCTTTAGCAGACGATACTTTGGCTTCTCGGAGAGTGGCGACTCAAATAAAATAAAATTATCTTGGCACGAAATGCGGCCATGGAGTGAATCCTACGCAAAGCTCTACATCGGCGCTATCACAAAACTATCATATCGCCGCAAGTGTAGACTTTCCTTTGCATGTTTCGTCGAAAACGCTTCGTCTTGCGTCAGGCTGGCCACATACGGGATTTTGTTGGTTGTTGGAGGGATTCTTTTTAAGTGTGAAAATTAAGCATCTCGTGAAGCTGACATCAACTTTACCAGAAGAGCTCAAAGTGATGAAAGTTTTCGCCGGATGACTGCGGGACGTCGTTCGGTTCAGGAAGACACCACTCCCTCGTTCTCCTCACGCTCTTCGTCTCATCCCATCCATCAGGGTGTCGTCTTCCTGCTGCGGCACCGCGTTTGACAGTCACATTATATAAAAAAATCTTCCGAGAGCATTTTTCGTCGTTTCGGGCATTCTCAATTCAGTTGTGCCGAACTCGTTCAGCAAGTTCGGTGCTCGCCACAGCTGAACGCTCTGGACGACAATAACGAAAAATGTTTGAACGAGGGGCGGCGAGCTACAAAGGTTTTTCTTTGTTTTCAGCTTTTTGTGTTTTTGTGGTTGAGGTCAGGTTCAATTGCACACACAAGCACACAATGGACTCGACTCTTTTGTTAGAAACCTTCCTGCTTCCGAACTCTACAACAACAAGAGGACATAGCCTTGTTGCAAGGTTAAAGTCCATCTCGTTCACCTCCATGGATAGATATGAGTGAGCCAAAAGTCAGAAAAGTATGTAGGGCAAATATCAAGCGAAAGGCGAGATCACCCTCTCATTATCGGGGTCTTGTTCTTCAGACGTTTTCTTTCGCGTTTGTGCCCTCATCAATAACAATCCTGGAATTCGTTAAAAATTTTCTAGTCTGCCTGGTCGTTTTCCGGAAGGGGCTGATCGTCGACATGGGCGTGCGCAATGTCAAACTGAAATGCTCCCTTAGACAGTAACAACAAGTATTCCTGGACGCTACTCTGATACCTTTTTGTGAGGTCGCATGCATACAAAAGGACTCCACCGGCAATGGCCAACCTCACTGCGGTCACTCCTCTGCTCGTCATGGAGTTGGAGTCACGCATCAAGGCCTACCGGCTCGTCGCCTATTCCTCTGTGGCATTTGCCGTTGTTTCGGTGTTGACTGTGTGCATCACCCTACCGATGGTACACAACTACGTTCATGCCGTTCGCAGCAAGATGCAGGGAGACCTCGGTTTCTGCAAGGTCTCCGAGCTCACACTTTTCCATCCTCTCTTTTAGTCGTCGGCCAAGGAGATCTGGGGTGAAGTTTCCATTCTGCGTGGTATTCCTGACAAGGTTGCCAACAGGACTGCCCGTGATGCCTATGGTAGCGGCTACGGAGGAAGCTCCGGAGGCGGAGGATCAGGAGGCGGAAGCTATGGCGGCGGTGGTTCCAGTGGTGGCGGCTACGGCGGCAGTGCTGGAGTGTCTGGAGGAGTCTCCAGCGGCTACGGTGGTGGTGGTGGTGGCGGCGGCGGCGGCGGTGGAAGTAAGCTGAATCACCAAACTTAAAAACCATTCTTCTAGGCTGCTCTGCTTGCTGCTCGGGAGGAGGCCCTGGACCTGCTGGAGCCCCCGGACAGCCTGGACGCCCTGGAAATGCTGGAGCTCCTGGACTCCCAGGAGGTCCTGGTCGTGGAGCCACCACTCCGTGTTCTCAACCAACGCGCGCGGCATGTCGCCCTTGCCCTGGCGGATCCCCGGGACCCGCTGGACCCGCCGGAGCTCCTGGTGATGCTGGACGTGACGGCGCCCCTGGTGGCCCTGGAAACGATGGTGCTCCTGGAGCGCCTGGACCAAAGGGAGCTCCTGGACCGGCCGGAAACAACGGAGCCCCTGGAGGCCCTGGACCCAACGGAAACGATGCTGCCGATGCTGGAGTCAGTCCTGGTGCTCCAGGACCCGCTGGAGCCCCAGGACCTGCTGGACCTGCTGGACCCGCTGGTGGCCCTGGAAACGATGGTGGACCTGGAGGCCCCGGACCCAAGGGACCGTCTGGCCCTGCTGGAAACCCCGGACCTGACGGTTCTCCGGGACAGCCTGGTGCTCCTGGTCAAGCTGGATCCAGCGGACAGCGCGGTATCTGCCCCAAGTACTGCGCCATCGACGGAGGAATCTTCTTCGAGGATGGATCTCGCCGTCATTAAGCAAAAGCTCGCTCTTTTGCGAACACTGCCTGTCTTCCTCTCCCTGCTAGTCTGTCTTTCAGTGAGCGAATGAGAACTTCTTGCTGTTCAGAGACGCTTAGTCAATAAACGGATTTAATCCGAATCTCTGGAGTGAGGACCGAACACAATGATGTTTGAGCAAACGTTTAGCAAGTACTGCTACGAGTCATTGGGAAAGAGACTAGAAGAGCGGATGCCCGATGTCGTCGCGTAATGTGACCGGCAAGACAAGGTAGAAGAGAATCGTCGAGAGGGTGGCAATGGAGAAAGCGACAAGAAGCAGGCGATCGACGACAGCGGCTAACTGCTGCCACTGCCACATGATTCGTTGTCGTTCATCGATTATCTAGCAAATGCTATCTTTTGATAGAGAATGACTAACCTCTTCCCGAATCTCATGTTGTTGGAGACTTCGATAGATTCTCTTGAGCATTCGTCGAAATCGAAGCTCAAACTCGGGCAGCATCATCGGTCGACATGCGTGCATCCTCGGCATTAACTGTGAGATGAACAACTGAAGAGAGCCAACCTGCTCGGTGACGATCCTGCCCATGAAAGCGCTGTCCGCTGCTAAGTCGGTTCTCGTCGTGTACACCTCAGTCATGGCGCCTCCACCGTTTTGATCTCCGTGGTTGAACAAAGCCAGCTCTGCTTCCATCTCGCTCGATATGAACTGCTCGACTATCCCAATACTGGGTCAATGTTCACCTTTCTTTCTCCACCGACACATTCGCACTCGACGACGTCGTCATGTTTGTCTGCCCTTCTATTGTCAAGGTTTTTGATTCGCTTCAAGTCACGAAGAATTGAGCTTCTTCTTATTGTTGATTTCTTTGACTAAACAAGGAGTTGAACTCTTGCATCTTCTCACCTGAGCGGTTTTGAGAAGAGCAATAGAATCCGGTTCCCGAATGGTCATTCGCATGAGACTGGCCATATAGCCGAGGATGTATTTCTCCATCCAGTATGGAACGTGCCGACCCTGCAAAACCGAGCGTGTTGTTGCCATATTTCCATGCGCAGAGTTTGCTTCCGCCCGAGGCATCCATTCTTTCTCAGCCCCTACCTGATTTGCAGCCCCGTTGCGGTGGATATTGAGCGTAACGACGTTAACCATTGTGGCGAGGCACACCATGAACAACGAGGCGACGTAATACATTCCTGTGAAGCGCGTTATTTGTGCTTGAAAGGATTCACACCTATCAATGGAACGGCATCCGACGTGGGCGGGATGGATTCCGTTATTGACTAAAAGCATGCCTGTTCAAATAATGCCCCCTTACCTGCAAGTAGACACCCATACTGAGCAGCGTGGTGATGATCATATTGATCTTCTCGCCCGTCTCTGGAGGCATGAGAAAGCCGAGAACGGCCATGGACGAAATCAAAACACATGGAATAATCTGTGCAAGTAAGATCTAAGAGTTTCTCCCACGTGATTGAAGACGTAAAAGAGAGGTCGTCGCCGCATGTTGATGCGAATGACGATGGTTGGCCAGTTCTGGGTCGGATTCGATGGAAAGCTCACCACCTGCGAACTGGAATTCTTTGCTCTTCAAAGTCGAGACCTCTCGAATTGCAAGCATGTCGATGAGATCAAACTCGGAGTTGTTCATGTAGGAAGAGAGATCACCCTTGTCGGTCGTGAGGCCGAGGTCGATTTCCCTTGAGTCATGTGACCAGGACGCGAATTTCAGATCGCACTCCTGAATATTTCAAGTGCGAAGTGACGGAGAAGGTCGTTTGCCCTCTCTCGAAAGGGGCATAGGGCAGACCTGGTCATCGAAGGGATAGTAGCGAACACGGATGCGACATGAAGACTTGAAGATAGCCGAGAAGAGCCAGGTCACGTTTCCATCCGAAGTGGTCATGATGTCCGTGCTGACCAACGACGCATGGTACTCCCGAATCGCGCTGAAAGAGGGCACGTGGCCGTTGAACAGCGGGGGTGAAATCTAATTTTCAAAGGCTTTGCCCCCATGTCGCCTCTTCCTTGCTAGGAACTCACACGTAGGAATGCAAACGAAACGAAAAACGCACTTGTTCACGAGAATGATGTCCGGCTTCCAGATTCGTTGATGCGGCACATAAAGCGTTTTGATGCCCGCCCAGAGTGAGGCATTCCATACAAGTCGAGGATCCATCCAATTCACGTTCAACCAGCTTCGAGTTGTTAGGACTTGATTTCTCTCATCCTTAAACTTCCTTCCTTCTTTGTTCCTTCTTCCTACCATCTCAACGATTTGATTGAGAAGAAAGCCGAACGTCACATTCGTCGGCTTCTGATGATTTAACGTCGGTCGAACGTCCTTCTCGTAACGTTCCGGATTTAGGAGTGTCTTATAGAGGAGCTCCTCGGTGCCGTCCGCTTGAATCCCTGCAGAGCACGACGCGGCAGTGCATCGGAAATGAGCAGCCGCCACCATTTGAGAAATTTCACATTCCTCTCGTGCTGTGCATGTTTTTCGGGGGCAACGCGGCACCGCGGACCATCCGCCACCCAAAGAGCCTCTTCCATGACGGGGAGGGGGAAGAGGGGCAGAGTTTTTCTATGCTCCCTCATAGCTCATGATGGATCCCTTTGCTAGAGACGAGGTCTCGCATGAGTAGCTCGGACGATGTAGTACGTAAGCTTCTCTAGCACAGATCACCCACTGCTCTTCCTGAGTTCTACTAGAGGGTATGTGCCTTAAGAAAAGGAAACATCTTGAAGTTATTACCGGAAAATATGCCAAAACTTGAGGTCGTTGGGGCCATTTCGTGAAGTCACTTTTCACTGTGAATTCAATCAGCGAGGACCGATAAGAAGAGAGCTAAAGACGCGCAACCGGCGCCGCCGACAAATCGACGCGCATAGCAAATGTCGCTTAAAAAGTACTCCAAGAGTTCCTTTTTCTACGTACGAGGAAGGCCTGTGACGACGACTTTTCTTGCAAACCAAGAAAATGTGACGCCAAAGCTACTTAGAATAGCACGTGAGCCGCTTGTTGCAGAATGCCCCAATCTCAGCGCCAGAATTTTCTCTTCTTGAGTTGAAGTGGACCACAATAAGAGACTTCTTAACCATGCTCAAGCTCGAGAAGTCTCTCAAGTCCCAGAATGCGTCGAGTAAACAAGAAGCCTGAGGGATGGAACGGCAGGCATGCCGGCAAATTTGCCCCCTTCCGCATCAAAACAAAGCTCATTTGCAAATGAGGTGCGTCGGAAATGACGGATGCACTAGGCTTACGCTTTTGGACGCCTCTCGACTCGGATCGTTGATGAGCAGAGTCGAAGATGGGAATCGGCGGGTAGTGACCGGCCACGGCTGTTTGACCCGTCTTCGGCATCAATCGAACTACTTCAGGGCTACCACCCAAGAGCGTCGGGATCTGAAGAAGCTGTTCAGTTGCAACTCGTTCAATGCCCACCGCCGGGTTCTCCGTATGGCCCTCTTGCTCTGGTGCGGCTGAGGTGGACGAGATGCGGCGTTTGGAATGAAGCGTCTCGTCTTCGAAGGAGGAGGCCCGTCCACTGGGAGTCGTCCCACTGCAAAAGCCCAGCAGGGACTCCCTGTCTCGACGGCCGAAGGCCACAAATCTCGGCATCTTCACCCATCTCTCTTCGAACCTTTTCGTGCGCAAAAAAATCTGTTCCACTTCCCGAAAAAGCAACAACGGACATATGGCGCATTCGTTGCGCGCCAGCGGCTGGTCGATCTCTCGGAGGAGGGAGGAGACGAAGAAGAACAAGAGAGGATTCATCGCTTCGGCGACTCGCGCGTGTGAGGAAGACGGCAATTTCCCGCGTTGCACAAGCCATGGCAAAGTCGCACTCTCGGCCACTCTTCGGAACGGCCACCCGCAATCATGTCGCGCGCCGTTTCCAAGAAAGTGCAAATCAAAACTCAGCGGCAAGTAAGACGAAACCACAACCAACCTCGCCGCCTCCAAGTCGACGGTAGCGATATTTGTGTTATGCAGCTCGCCCTGTATCCGCAAGACGACGAAGAGTGGAATTGTGAAGAGGGTGAAGAAGGCCATCGGCCCGCAAGCAAGGAAGCACCACACCGTCTTCGCGGATGTCGTGGCGAGGAACGCGCCGCGCTGCCCCAGCCGTCCCGCCCCCTCTTCGTCGAGGTAGGCCAAGGAAACTGGGCAAAAAACGGAAGATCTCTGGATGTTCTGGACTTGATGCAGCCGAAAAGGCGCGCGCGCGACGGCGAGGAGGCGTGTCCGGACGATGTAACGCTTCACGGATTCTCACAACACACAAACATGCGTAGATCATCGAGGCATAGAGGAGGGAGTCCTCTATTCTCGGAAAATCGAATGCTGTTCCAAACACCTTATACGTATCCCGAACTGTGCGAGAGGGTGTGGAAAAGGAGGACGAGCAGCCACAAGTTGCCGCGCGTCAATGTCATTAGGCGACGATGAATGGCGGAGCACGCGGACGTTTCTTCGACGCCGTCGAAGTCGCCGTCGTCTCCCGAAGTCCGTCGCTCCTTGTTGACTTGCTCGTTCCCTTCCTGTTCTTGACATTTAATGTTTCGCTGTTGTTGAAAAGTAGGACATCAACTTGTTATTGCTAAACCTCTTGCTTCTGTCTTAATCTCTTAAGTTTTATTAGTACAGGCAAGTGCCACGTGAAATCAGTGTGCATTTTATATATCGTGATGTCAAAGGGAAATCCCCTGCAAAAAGGGCTAAATTAGTTGAATTATGAAGAAAGCATGGGGCGAGAGAAGGGGAAGAAGACGAAGACGAGAGATACATCCGGCAAGAGTGCAAGGGAAGAGGGAGGGGGTTCAAAGTCTCTACAAGACCAAGTTCAGTTGCTGGTTGTGGAGGCGATCGAGGGGAACTCGACGCTTCCTCCAATCTTTCGGTTCCCGTACATTCCGCCTTGAAGGCCGCCGTTCTTCTGCAAGCAAAGAAAAAACAATATGAGATTAGGGATGCTTGCCGGGTTGGCATAAATTATTCATCTCACGGCACGGGGAGCCGCCTACGGAGACGCGGCCGCATGGCCGGTGGCGACAGCACAGACAACACCCCCTCCCCGCTTTTTCCCCGCTGACTCAGAGCATAGCACACTGAACGAAAAGCTTTAAGAAGCGTGGGCACCCCATTCTTTAAAGTTCTTCAGTTACGGTCCACTCACTCCTCTCGAGGCGATCAGAAGTGCGTGGAGAGACTGAGAGAACTAGCATGCAAGGATGAGTAGTAGGACGACTCGAGGACCTTCACCGGCGGCAATCGAGGCAGTCGAAGCAATTCCTTGAAGTCGTTCTCGCCGATCGAACGGCTCACTCGCTGCGCCCTCAGCATTCCATTCGAATGATCATCCACCATCGTTTGATTCTTCTAAACTCCCAATGTTTAGAAGCTTCTTTGGAATACCAATCGGAAACTGCGAGCGGGAACAAGATCGGGGAGAGCCGATCCAGTCGGAACGTCTTCTACGCTCTCTGTTCCTTCATATACCTTCTTTTTCTTCTCAGAACCGAATTTTCCATTCAAGAAGGCTTGCTTTGCCTGAATCAGTATTATTATCAAGCAGCGGAGTAGTTCAACCTTATAGACGGTGGAGTAGCCATGCCAGCCCTTCAAGCTCGCGCTCAAGTGAATAAGGGCAAGTTGCTTGTGCATTCTTTGCAGCATTTGTAGGCGCTCTCTCTTGAGTAACCTGAACATGAGATGGCTTTAGTTTCACCTCGAAGACATTACCTCGAGCACTCATATCGACCGTTTCGCCTGGCCAACGCTTCGGCCGTGTGACCCATGATATTGCGTGCGCGAAAAACGTCGAAGGACCAGGATCTCGTCAGTTCGTTCACCAACATGCCCACGATCATCACATGACCGTATAGCGCCGCGTACATCAGGGCCGTGTTTCCCAGGCGATCCGACATTGTGAGATCTGCCTTGCACTGAAAAAAAAATAAGGAATTTCTCTGTCTAATACAAAGTTGACCCACGTGAATCAGCAATTGTGCCACTTCTTCATTTTGTGCAAGACAAGCGAACATAATGGGCGTCCTTTGGTGACGTAGGTCGGGCGTCGAGACATCGCAGCCCGCTCTCACCAACATGTTCAGGTATCGAATCTGCAAAACTAGCCTCAGTCTCGCTACAATTCCATTAGGCCACAAGATTAGTCCCCACAGAGCGTCGCTGTACATTTGTGTGTGGGCGAGAGCTTCAAAGACAATGTCGCGTTACTTTCCCTCATCTTTTTCCGTCTTCGACAAAACACGCGAGGGAAAGGTTATTGGTCCGCAAAGAAGAAAATACGTCCCAGTCGTGACGCACAAGCTGGGTGTCCCTCATGTCACCACCACCTACGACAAACTGTCGACCGGTGACCGATGAAAAGGTCGCGCGCCGGCTATTTTTTTCCGACTCCAAAGGAACAGAAGTTTGTAGCGGCAGTGAGTTCATTAAAACTTCGGTGGCGTTAACATTAGTCATCGCGCGCGACATCCAAACTTCAAAGTCCTACTACGTACCAAAACTCCTCGACTACCGTACCAACTCGCACTTTCCCAGTGCAGAACATCTCATCATCGTGGAATAAGCGCTGTCGTTAGAATAAATTGAGATAAAGCGACCGGCCGACACTAGTTAGGGGGAGAAAAAAGACTATTTAACAATGGAAATGAGTTCTTAAAATAATGGAACAGAGCACGAACCTGAGTCTGTCGTTCAGTGACGTATCGTACGACCGAGATGATCATCGTCTCGCCTCTCATGTTCCTCTCGTTCTTATCGAACTGCATGAGACGCCTCTCCAATTTCTCTGGCAACGACGCGTAGCCGACATCTTGTTGCTGAAAACATTTTTTCTTCCTTCATCTCATGCTTCTCAAGTTGCAGCTCTAATGTTTTGAAGGAGATTCAAAACTTCCAAATTTCCGGGAACCAAGGAGCAAAGAGAGGAGGCTTTACTTTGCAGTGGCAATACAATCCTCTCTGAGTGCCGGCCACCAAGCTGAGTGGCGCTTCATCTCATCAACGAGAAGCGCGAGGAACTTTAGTGTTTTGAGCGCTGCGGCGACTTCGAACGTCTGAGCCTCGTTTCTAAGTCGTTCCTCCACAGGCCTTTACTCCATCCCTCACAAAAATTTAAAATGCATGCTAAAAGATGGTTTGTCTGAAAAACTCGAGAACGTTTCCGTTACGCCACATCCCGAAATTCATTTCGGCAAGACGCCAGACGTACGTTGCAAGTTTACCCATCTTCGTCTTCCGGAAGAGTCACAATTAGAAAAGAGCCGCCCTTTTTACTCTTTAGGTCACGCTAACTTCCTCCTCGTCGCCCTCTCGTCAGTCTGTTGTCAGGATCGGAAGCTTCAAGATTCACGCGACCGGAAGAAGAGAGCCTTCAAGAAGACTCCACTTTATGCCGGAAGATCGATTCCTTTATATGCTGGGCTTGGGGCGGTAAACCAAGGCGGTCGCCCCCGTTAGTCTTCGGTGCTGTTTATTGGGTTTTTGAGTGGTAGGAGAAGGCGCAACGGATTATCGAGAGTGAGAGTGGGTGGGTGGTCGTAGCGCCGACGAAGAAATAGGCGATATAGTGAAAAGGCGATGGTGGGAGCGACGGCAAAGGCAACCCGGCGACAGGTGGATAGATTGGTGCCGGAAAAGACCCACGTCAACGCGCGGTCAAGAATTTCGCTCTCGATTTCCTGATGAAAACACGTCTGGCGGAAAGTGTGGAAGAAGCTGCGACCGTTGAAGTTTCAACCGAGAACTAATCACGCAGTCGGGCCGAATTTCAAGAAGTACGTGCAAATATTTGCAGCAAAATGGGGCGAGCGTTTCCATTTGGAAATCCTACTACTCGCCCCGACGTTGTACGGAAAAACCCTTCTTGGTAATGAAGGAATTTCCAGTGTTCTGCGGGTTCTCACGCTCCCTCTTCTCCCTTGCAAGACGACTCTTCATGGAAGAAGAGCAAAAGAGCGGTTGTTCGCATCCTCTTCCAGCACGAGGCCCAAAGACAACGCGCGGAAAGAGAGAGGAGAGGCCTCATTTCGGAGTCTCTCAATTTTGTGGATAAATGCGGAAGAAGGGAGGGAGAGCGAGCATGCTGGGAGGGCCATGGGAGAGCGGCTCGCCGGGATGGAACACACATCCCCCTCCACGTCAACTACGTTCGCGTGGCATGACTAGCAACGAACGAGGCTCGAGGAAAATGGTTTGTATGCGCGACGCGAGGCGATGCACCCCTTTCATTCAGGCACGAATACCGTAAACAGGCATGCCTCTCTTCTTCCTAGGAGACACAAACCTGTTCGAAAACGCTGCGCATCTTGAGCGCGTCGATCCGCGAATGCAGCCATCGTTCGCACTCCATGAGGTTGTGTTGACGAGAACGTGAAAGGGAGCGCGAGAGGCGCTTCCGTGAAGGGTTGAAGCCGGCCGCTCGAAGGGCGACGACGTTCTCGATGCCCGCCGAGTCCACCGAGTACCCGTCGCCGGCCATCGTGCGAGGGGGGCGTGGCACACCGAGGCGGCCCAGCGGCGGCGACTCTCGCTCCTTTTGCCTTCTGCCACACACTCACACCAAAAGCACCTAGAACAGAGAGAGTGAGAGGCCTTGAGGTAAATGCGACTTGAGATGTTTTCCCTCACGAGTTTGCGAGCAGGTGCGACAACCTTCTCACCATAACTACACGAAAAATTGAATTCACGCGATGGGGCTAAAAATTGCTGCGACTTTGCGTCAAGCACAAGGCGCGTGACGCCAGATGGTGCACGTCGCCTGAGAAATGTCAAGGGAGAGAATGAGAGAGGAGGAGGAGGATGACGATGGGAGTTAGCGGATGAGGTAAGACTCCAAGGAGCGGCCATGTGGGAATGAGAACCACCACAAATGGACAATTTCTAAAGGCTCAACTTGTCAATACGACCTCTGAAGGGAAAGCGGAGACCGTCACGACAAGGCGAATACGACAGATGCAGAAAAGGTCGTCGTTGTCGCTGGCATCGTCGTCGTCGGGAGCACCTCGAGGCAGTAAACGACAAACCGCTGTCGCTGGCCAGTAATCCAAAACGAATTTCTCGCTGCTGCTACCGCCGCCGAAGGTCGTGATCGCCCGGGAAACGACAAGCAGCGTTAAGGAAGGAAACGACAACTGGGGAGACCTGGACGAGAAAGGATAAGACTTCACGGGAACAAGATATCAATACCCGAGAGGCAAAAAAAGAAGAAGCACGAGCAAAATGCCGACATGCAGTCCGTCAGGTGAAGAGGCGGTGAATTGAAGGAAGCGAACGAACACCCCGAAGGTGACGATTATCTCGCATCTCATCATTAGAAGAGCATGGAAAAGCATGAAAGGAGCTAATCTTGTGGACCGAAATGGTTGAAAAGCATGTGGCAGTAGAAAACTGAAGGACTATTTGTGCGAGAGACCGTTGAAGCCGTCCACCTTACATTCCGATATTCACAAATGAGCGAAGGTAACGAACATGCGAGCATATCACGTAATGTGTATGTGAAGAAAAATAAAGGTGAGAGCTTCCCGCGAGACACTTCGGGAGCCGCATTCGTCATGCTAATTGCAAAAGCACAGTCGCGAGTCTCGGGATCAATCAGATGCGGAATGTGTTTTCGATGCGAGATGCATTTTTCACATACCTAATGCAAAAACAATATTTTCCCTTTTCTCAGAGAGTTTATACGAACTTCATCGATTCAAACTTTCTTCCTATGACATTTCCAGCCTCGACTTCTTGGAACTCCAAAAATAAGACGACAAAATGAGGAATGACCTAATTAATCGGAGACACGGTTTTGTAGTACTTCGCGTGATCGAGAAGAACTCGCCAAAAAAGGGAAACGAGACAGAGCGCACTTCCAAAGGTGAACACGAAGGCCTCACCTCCTCTCACTTGTTCTCTCACTGAAGTCGACGACTCGTATTCAAGATTTATTCGCGTTTCTTGGGACAGCACGGGTACTTGGAAAATAACGAGAATATGAATCAGAAAACCAATAAAATGATCGAACCTTCAAGTACAGACCATGGATCACAAGGGAATGTAAAGCAAGGCGGTCAGGGAATGTTTTGTTCTTATGATTGGTAAGGAGAAATGCACACACGCAAGAAAGTGCAAGGAAACAGTCGGGAATCGGTCGTCATGAAACTCTCTGCCGAGGGGGGACAACTGAGGCCACAGAATCACTATTGACGTGAGCGCCAGTAAAAAGTCATTCGAGAAAATGGTACTGCTCCATAACGAGGTCTCCATCCAGCTAGCGAGAGCAAGAAGCCGAGAAGGGTTAATCGTATTTGAGAGAGAGCCGCGGGGTGGCGAGCAATACCTGCATGTGCGCCGCGACTCGGGCGGAGAGTGACAACCCGATTCTCGCATAACGGCGCGGCCAAGATGTGGGAAATAATGCGAAGCAGGGGTTCAAAGAAAAGACACACCTTACCGAGAGATAAGACAGAGACTGCACTTGAGGAAAAGCTAGCGATTATGCCACTAAAGGGGGTGTGTTGTACGATAAATGACGATTCTCTGTGATCAAATGTTCGCTGCTTCTTCGAACACCCAGAAGCTCCCTTGAGTCTTGATCGGAGTCATGTTTCGGAAGTGTAACTCAAGCACTGTGGGATTCATTATAACAAGCGAGAGAGCAAGGGAGAAGGGAGTCTGACGCATCGATGTATGTACACGTTGAAGGAATTCGATGCCTCGGAGAGGGAGAGAGGGGAGTTCACATGGAGTTCTTGCGTCGTGTGTCGTAGACCGCGTTGAACAGCGATTCTTCGGACTTTCGACGCGGTCGCGGCTTCCATCTAGAAAAAAATGTTCTTGAAATTGGAGAGGTGTAAGAAAATGAATCTCTCTAGTAAGGACAAGAAAACCAACTTATCACGAATGCGATAAAGGGCGGCAAAGGCGGTCCACTGCTTGCAGCCCACCTTGCCGACCATGTCCATTTGACGATTGAGACAGGACATCATGTGAAGGCGCTAAAACAGCTATGGAAACAGGCAAGTTTGATCGAACCTCCGATTGAACCATTCGAGCGCATCGATGATGCTCATTTCTTAACGCGAGGTCTTCGGCACTGTAGCCCATGCAGTTCTTTAGCTGCATGGCCGAGAGCCCCCACGTCTAAAAGAGATCTTCTTTAAAGACGCGAGGCCAACCTTGGAAAGTAGGTCCACCATCTCCTGCATGAGTTGCTCGCGGCCCTTCATGGCACATAGCATCAACGCCGTATTTCCCAGCCGATCTTGAAGCATGAGATTGCATCCCTTCTGCAAGAAAAATAACAATTCGCTTCTTGTAAGTCTTGTTACTCGGTTTTTGCTGTCATGAATGAGGTTCTCGTCTCGAAGATGTTTTTCTCCAAGTGTTGTTTTCCGCTCTCAGTCGGTCTCTAGTGTTCGAGGGAGTTCGGAACCACCCAACGATTTTGAACTTGTTTATATCTGCGAGCCTCCTTTCGTCTAGCCGACTTAATTTCAGCCGTTCGTATTCTCACCTCGCAAGAGAGTATAATTTTCGAGTCGAGTGCTCAATATTTCAATTATTTAGCGTCGGCTGACTCATTTCTAAGGGTTCAGAAAATAATAGGTTTTAAGGTAAAAGTTCGTCCACTTCTCCTTCTTCAGCCCTCTGGAAGCAGAAATCGAGCATAATTGCAGAGCGCTCCAAGCTCAATCTCAAGTGAAATATGGTTCCTCCGCAGGAAAAAAGGCGGAAATTCGGCGTAAGCCAATCTCGAAGGGCTCTATTCTAGTAATGGGAAGAAGAAATTCGAAGGATCCTCTTTTGGAGTAAGGAAGGAGAAAGAACAATTGAACGATGGTCGGCGGACTTACGGCGTTCATGAGAATGCGTCCCTCGGCGGTGAGGTCGTCTTCGATGCCGCAGATCATTAGCGCCGTGCGCTTATCGCGTGGCTCAATCAAATTCACATTCACCTTCTCGGCGAGCAGCAGCTTGATGTATTTCAGCTGAAACACACTTTTTCTTCTTCTTCTATCACTTCTCGTCGATGACGACAGGGAAAAAAACTTGAGCACAAAACCAACCCGATTTTGAGTGTCGTCAATGTACCGTAGGATCATTATGAGCATCGGCTCGCCGCGCGGACCCATCTCGTTGACGTTTAGTTCCTACAATTCGTACTCCCATTAAAGGGAATCAAAGAGTCTCAGAGGGTCAATCTGGCTCAAATGCTCCAAAGCATGAATGTCTGCTGCGTGCCAAATCGGGTCTTCTTTTTCCTTTCAACAAAGCTTTGCATGCAAAGTTGGGACAAGTGCATGGATATTGGTCACTTGGGACTTCCTCAGCCAAAGCACGGCTGATCAACACACCACACACCACGTGTCTCTTTGTTTTCGTCAAGACTCTTCCAGAAGATTTGTATGAGGAACAATGACGTCATGCACTTACCGCGAGACGATCTTTGTAGTGCTGGGGAAGTGCCAGATTGGCCGTGAGAGCCTTGGCCTGTAGAAGTCGAAGTTTGTCGGTGAGCCACTCGCGGCATTCATCCAGTGGCGGCGACGGCGAGGCGCGAGCCGCCGGCATTGCGGAGTTCCACGTCGTCGACGACGACTTCGGGGAGCAGCTGCACAGACTGCAAAAAGGCGGACGCCGTGTAAGTAGCCCCACTTCAGAGGTATTAACGAGGCGTCTATGCACGCGCGCCCTTCTCGCACGACAACGTTATTCGTCGACGCTTTTTCCCCGCTTTTCACCCGTCCGGGGACGAGCGAACACTCTTGTTTGAAAGAGACGAACGAGATGGGATGGAAAGTGCTTCTCCCTCGGAAAAACCACTATGCATAAGTTGATCTCTAAACGTCCTACGACCACTGACGAGCAAGGCGTTTTGCGCTTGAAACAACAACTTGATTTACGTCTCTCTTGAGGACGACTGAGAGTGAAGTCTCGAGACCAAAGACAAAAAAACTAGTTAACTCTCCGGGTGAGACGGATGAAGAAAGAAAAACAAATGATGCACTTTAAAGCAAAGGCGTCTACCGAAGTCGAACAAGATGGCAAGCTGAACGTTCCCTTGGGGCGGGCCAGGGCGACGCCGCCCACTTTTCGCTCCTCCGCCACCACCACACATAGAGCACCCCCGTGAACCTGGTCAACGCGGACATAAAGAGACTCGTGGGAGATGTGGAGGGCACACAGAAAGTTGCCTGGTGTCCCACTCATTTGGAATTGAACCCGAGGCCTCATGATGGAAATTGCAGATGCTTCGCTCGTGAATTTATAACTAAGAAAGAAGTTCGTGCAGAAGCGTTCCTCGACAATGAAAAAGCATCGTGAACATATGACGAGTTGTGCACCAAGGAAAATACTTCTACGGAATGCACAATGAGGGTTGGGCACAACGACTGTGCCCTCATGTCCTCAGGGATGCCACGAAAGTTCGGAAAGCAGCACACTTCAAGACTCCTTTTGGAAGAAGCTTCTTGAAGACGACAAAACTCTGAGTTGTTTCTGGAAAAAAGGAGGAAGACGAGAGCGAAGGTGACAAGAGAGAAGAGGGCTTGAGTGTGTCCAAATGAGGAAACTCCTGGAAGAAGAAGAGGAGTAGAAGAGGAGGAGGGAAAACAACGCACACGCGTGCCGGTGGGCGACACGCGCGTCCTCCCTCGAAACACGTCAGAATCCGCGCGCATCCGTCTTTTTTACTCTGCAACGGGCTGGGGGACAAAGATGCATGGGTTGCTGGAGGCAGCGGCTGTGTTCGAGAAAGGAAGGAAGAACACCGAGCGACAACAAAAGGCAAGCGCATCACCGCCTGCGCATCCCCTTCCTAGAAAGCGAGCCTAGGCGTCCGTTTCAAGCTTTTCGCGTTGACGACGACCGAACGCTATTCAGATACGGGCTCTTTATGTGATGTCCTCGCGCGAACACGAAACGTGCCTCATGAGAGCAAAAAGTCTGGTGAGCAGCGCACGCCGTTCGAGAGGCCAGCGACAACTTGGTTTGCATGTTAAATTCGGGGGACGGCTGTCCGGATGCACTTGCATTTCTAGTTGACGTCATTGCCCAGCTGTTTCTACTACAATATAAGAAAGAGTGAAAAGTCTAGACGTTCAACTAAACGAGCCAAAAAGTGAAGCGGTTAGTGAAATTGAGCTCATGCGACACGACGAGTCGTCGCATCCACGCGGCCTCTTCATGAATGCATTCTACTCACGGAAACTGAATACTCCCCGCTTGCCAGAGAGGCACCGGAACTTCCCAAGCATGACGCCGCCGCCACGCGCCACGAACGCCAAGCCAAGAAGAGTAAATTTTCAAGCCCGAGTGAATTTCTTCTTTGAAGCATCGTTAGCCCAAAAGGGGAAGTGGACGACGAAAGAGGAGAAGAGGCGCCCTCTTGCTAGCGCCCCCAGGCCGGGGTGGATGACAAGGCTTTGTGGAAGCCGCCCTTTCCTCTTTTTAGACGTCTGCCCAGCTCCACTTCCACCTTCCTTAGTCTTCTGTTCTTTACGTCAAATCGGCATCGGAGAGTGGGTGGCGAGGGATGTCTTCAAGTGATGACGATCGTAAGAGATCAACGAGCAAAAGCGCTGTTTTCCGGAGGTTTTCAGGAACAAACTCCATGCCCACCCTCCTCCCACAGAGATCCAAGAAGAAGCACGAGGGAAGGCTTTTTGTCTTCCTTGAGACCGCCGTCTCTGTCAAACCATATTAGACTCTAATGGCGCCAATTGCGAGCAAAATCCAGAATTCTTTTAGAAAATCTCCAGAAGGCCACACAAGCGCTCACCTACCGTAGTTGTGTTCCGGAAAATGGGACACAACACAACAGCTAGTGAGCAAGATGATGAAGCAAATTCAGTCTCCGGAAAGGAGGCGGAGCCGCGCGGGGTGCAACGCGTCGCTCATTCAACTATGCATGAACTCACTTCCTAATCTGTTGGCACACACCGCGAGTAAAAGCAAAAAGAGGAGAAGGAAGAGCGAAGGTCTAGGAAGAAGACGAGCCTCTTACTAGACTCTCGAGATGAGTGTCGTGAAAGAGCGAAGGAAGAAGGCGGGAGAAAGAGGAGGCGCGTTGGAAGAAGCGGAAGGCCTTTGGCGGGTTCTGGCCTCGGCCGCCGCCTCAGAACCCGCAAAGGCGCCCGCCTCGCTTTTACAAGTCTTGCCGCCTTGTAGTGAGAAGGAAAATATTCATCTTTGAAGCGGACCGACTCGACAAG
The DNA here is from genome assembly GCA_034700245.1 of Poikilolaimus oxycercus. Classification (NCBI taxonomy): domain Eukaryota; kingdom Metazoa; phylum Nematoda; class Chromadorea; order Rhabditida; family Rhabditidae; genus Poikilolaimus; species Poikilolaimus oxycercus. The sequence continues at coordinate 56,883 of JAQIXL010000068.1, forward strand.
AGTCGACTTGTGGACGAAAACCGAAAAGCGTTGGTCTTGTCGTCACTTGGTTGCTGCGCTCGGCATCTCTTCATTCACGTTGCCCCCGCGCGCAAACATTCAAAAGACGCCTCGTCGAAATGGAATCAAGTCGCTGCGCCGAGTTTCATAATAACAGACAGCTAAGCTGTGTTGCTCTTTAAACTTCTTCTTCATCGTCGATTCTTCATTTTCGCTATGGCTTTTCTGTGCGTCGACGTGGAGATGTGTGTTGGCGGGGGGACTCTAAGTCTTTTGCTCGCTGTGGTCCATCATGCGGAGTGCTTTCTGTCGCTCTCTCTTTTCTCATCCACGCCGAGCGCCCCTCACTCCCATCCCCCACCTAGAGGCAGCACAAAAAGCGTCCGAGCGGAACTCCAGTGCGAGCCATCGTCTGCCAGTCCGACCAGTAGTCTCATAATGTCCATCAGCCTCAGCTGGCGATCGAAGTTCGGAGAAATCTAATAACAACTCACACGTTTTCGCGACGTTCGAAAAAATCTCTAAACAGCTGTTTCTCTCGGCAAACTAGTTTCACTTCGTTGAGCACACAGTATACAATTTTTTCTTTCTCTATACTAGGCAAAATGTACACTGGGAATCGCAAAAAGAGCGACAGAAAGAGGAGCGATATTGAGTAACCGTAATGAATCTGGATTGTTTCGGTTCATCGGACCGGAAGAAATTAGTCCGGCAAGTTCACATCGGTGAAGCGAATTCAAGAAAGTGACTCCGAATGAAAAAGAACAAGCATAGAAACTGTGGAAGAAGCTTGTTTAGCAAAGAGGCAAGAGTCGTTTTCACACACTCAACTAGTTGTACATAAGATCTGAAACAATCGTTTGATCACCTTCTACATGTTGGTCCTGAATGAGGGATTTCCTGATGAAGGCATTGACTGAAAGAGTCCGGAAAAGGCAATGAGGATCCTTGGGTTTCTTTAGAAGCTCGGCACGTAGGTCATCGAGAGCTTGCGATCACGTCCCGTAAGGCAAACGGTCTTGACGACGGCCGATGTCACGGTGTACGGGTCGCAGTTGGACGACGGCCGCCGATCTTCAAAGTAGCCCTGAAATTCGTTTCCTTGGATTTGTTGATCTCGCCGCCTAAGTTCAGCTCCCATTGTCTTGGCCAGTGATGTTTTCACGCTCGCCTTCGTCAGAGCGTGTCAAAGTGCACTTTATGGAAGAAAGGAGGAAGAAGAGAGAAAAGAGCCTCTCTAGTGTGGCACTTGACGCTTGTTCATCTTGCTTATTCCACCCGCCCGCCTTCTTTCTTGCCCGCATCACGCTACTCAGAATGCACGAAAGGTCTCATTTACTTGCAGGAAATCGTGCACCAACTTCCGGCTCGTACTTTTTTCAATTAGCTGAATGGCAACAGCGAGAAGGGGACTAATTTCTGATCGACGCACCATTCGCTGAACGTTTTAACGTTACTAAAGCTCGTAGATCACTTCCTACTCGCCCAAGTGAAGAGGTGGTCGTACTTGGAACTTATACAGTTCTTTGGAGTGTCATGCAGGTTTCTCATATAACAAACAATCTCGCCTGTTTCCTTCAACCGCAGATCAGACTGAAATCGCAAAATCGGGAGTGGAACTGCTGCTGAGGCGAATCCCGGGGAGGGGCGAGGCATCGCACTCGTGAGTGCGCTCGAACCGACTTGAGTGTTCAAATACCCAGAGACCAAACGCTCTAGCCCTGCTCGTCGAACGAAAAACAGAAGAAGGCATTGACACAGCCCAGCCGGGAGTCACAGAACGAGCAAAGAAACAGCCAGCTTCTCGTGAGTGTCTGATCTCGACGACGTTTTGTCCTTGAGCTTTTCTCTCTCTTTGCATCGTGCATTGAGCAAATTCGTGCAAAATGGCAATGTCTCATTTCCGTCTAGGTACTTCTTTATGAATGAACCGGCGAGCGTCCAAGACTCGTTGAGGCGAACACGGCGGCTTCCCATTTCTCTTCGCTTTCGTTTCTTGACGACGGAACAACACCCCCCCCCCCCTCCCACCACCCACGAGGCACGAGGAAATTTGATTTTTTGGACAAAATTGCATTTCCCAAATTTGGGGGGATAAATACGTGAAAGCTGCGCGACTCACGCATTGGTCTTCGTAGCATTGTTTGGGGATTCGGATGGAACAACTTCGGTTTGCGACGCCCGACGAGAAAGCGTCGATGGTCTCTGTCTCGTGAGCACCAGTCAAACGACGTTCGTTGTCTCGGCCACCCTAAAATAGCTCCTGATTAAAAGTGACATTGGTAAAGATTGAAGACAAAGATGAGGAATAGAGTCAAGCCTACCTTAGGATCATAGTAGGCAATGTGCTGATGGTGAACCTCGGAGAGCTTGAGAATCGCTTCCTCGATATGCCTTGAACAGTTCATTTCAAAGTGTCGTTCACTTACTTGTAGCCTCCGGGGTTCCTCATATCCTCGGTGGAGAAGTTGCAGTGGCAGCCGGCGCCGTTCCAGTCGCCTTGGATTGGCTTCGGGTCAAGAGAAGCGATGACGCCGAAGTCCTCACAGACTCGATGAAGAATGAATCGTGCCACCCAGAGTTGGTCACCCATGGCGATACCCTCACAGGGTCCAACTTGGAACTCCCACTGAAATTGCCCTCCTCCAGGTAATTGTTTCCATGCTCACCTGAGCCGGCATAGTTTCAGCATTTGTTCCACTGATCTTGATGCCTGCATACATGCACGCTTTGTAGTGTGCTTCGACGATCTCACGTCCATATACTCGATCCGTGCCGACACCACAATAATAGGGTCCTAAAGATCGAACCATCCATCATGTCGTCTCTAATCACAACAGAAGCGACAGCAGGAAGTAACGTTAGAAGGGTTATGCAATCAGAAAGGGACAGCAGCAAGCAAGCAGCGAGGCAGCAGAAAGGCCAGCAAGGAGTTTTAAAAGATAAAATTTTAAGGGAAGAGGAGGATCTTGCTTCATCTCTGTCAACCAACTCACTGGACACGTATGGTGATGAGGCAGCAAAAACAAATTGAGAAGGTGGATAAATAGGACGTTCTGAAAAACACACGAACAACATCCAGTGCCTTCTTCCTTGCATTGAATAGAAATAGAAATAGAGAAAAGTTTCTGTTTTCAGCCTTGACAGAGAATGAAAGCAAGATCACGTGATATTCATCAGCGGGAAGCGGCTAGTATAAAATACGTTCTTGCGTACGGATAGTGTTGAAGAAGAGTGAAATCTAAGAGTGGTTGCTCACCTTGTGGGGCAGGATAGCCGTGCTTCGGCCATCCATAAGGATGACGATCAATGTCGAGAAGCGTGTATTCCTGTTCCATTCCAAACCAAGGATGCTTATCCTTTGCTTTCTCCATTACGTCAAGACACTTCCAGCGATTATTCGTCGCTAAAGAATGAAAGTGGTCACTTTGAGAACAGCTTACCTGTTGGCTTGTATTCAGCATCAAGAGTCTCGCAAAGAACAAGCTTATTGGGTCCAGGACGGAAAGGATCTCGATACATTGCAATTGGCCGAATGTGCACATCCGATTCTTCACCCGTTGCTTGACCCGTCGAGGTACCATCGAAGTTCCACACAGGCAGCTCTGAAAGCCGCTATTTTGCAAAAGACTATTTTGGTTTTGTCGACGAGGGAGCCCAACCAACGAAGAAATCAAGAATTTGAATGCTCACCTTTCACGTCCTTCGGCTCAAAATCGAAGGTTTTGCTCTTGGACCGCAAGAACTCGCCGGTGCCATCAATCCAAATGTACTTCACTTGGCACATGCCACTCTGGTCCAGATACTTGTACTGATCCATCACCGCCTGAAGCGTGGATATGTCTGCAAGAGGGGCGGAGCGTCAGGTTGTTTATTTAAGAACTCGACTCACTTTCATACTTGCGTTTCGGACCCTTCGGCATGGCTGTGTGCGAACGCTCGTCCGTGGCTCTACAAAAAGAAGGCGTAGATCAAGTCGCCGCGGCTCGTGTCGATCTGCGGGCGAAGACGCGAAATTCGAAGCGTCGACATGAAGAGGGGGAAGGGGGAGGGAAGAGGGCACAGAGATCAACTGTTCAGACACTTTCCAGTCATCTTCGGGTCTCGTCTTCTAGGCCCTATAGATGCTAAGGCGTCAAGAGAGGCTCGATGAAATAAGTAAACCGCCACTTACACCGCGATTTGGAAGTGACGAGGGCTTAGCGCTGCAGCCGCATTGAGAGACACTGGTCCCAGCCTCCCCTTCAATTCTTGCTCCAACCCAGCGTTTGCTCCTATGATTCTTCAATCGTGAGTTTTTGAATTTTGATCTGTCGAAGGCAAGAGTGCGGGACACGGAAAAAACGCCGGGTGGCGCGCGCCGAGTCGCTCATAGTGATGGCAGCAAAAGCGAACGAAAGAGGGAGAGAGCGATGACGGGCGGCGGCGGCGCAGAGAGACGGCGGCCGGGGTGAGCGGGCGCGCCGCCGCCGCGGCCCTCGCGCTCATAGTCCAAAGACGCATCCAGGTCAAACACGCACGAAGCCGATATTGCAGAGAACAGCTCGCAAAATTGAGAAGAACCAAAAGAAGAAGGACGAGTTGAAATATGGTTATGCTGGAAGTGCGACGTTGTGACTTCACAGATCGCAAGAAACGGGCAAAAGCCGAGCGTCCGATAAGAGTGCTTGCTCACGAGACCACAAAGACCAGAAAGTCGACACTGCTCGGGCGGCGCGGCGGTCAATTTTTGCGCGTCTCGCCACTCTCACCGCTCTCTCGCATGCCGCGTCCGGGGCCGACACTAAGAGTGCTAACGATCACCGGGATCAATTAGCGACCAAGGAAGAGCGAATAATTTGCCCCTTTTTAGACCCGCGGACCAGTTGCGTGGGGGTGAAGAGAAAAGGGAAGGGAGGAGACACCACGTGACGGACCTCAACGAACCAACGGCAACGCGATCTCCGCTGTCAGAACATTCTCCGGGTTGCACTCTTTCCTCTTTTTCTCTCTCTTCTTTTCTTCTTCCTCCCACTCTGCGTCTCTCTTCCTCTGGCACTCGTCCTCGCTGTCGATGCGTTCAGCTTAAAAACTCAACGTGTCATTGCGTTCTGCAGGGAGTCTGAGAAGGACAGAAGAGCGAGATGTCAGGCCTCCGGTGTCTGAACGGGAACCATGCCCTCGCTCTTTATCAGCAGACAATTGTGGCACTCAAGGAAGGAAGAGTCATTCATTCGCCAACATTCGACGTCATCACTTTCTCCCTTGCAAGGAGAGGGCATTGGCCTGCACACGCAATCCAGAATTCAAATACCGATAAGCCAAGAAGAGAGTGCACGTATTCGCCGAAATGAAAGACCATACAATGAGAACGGTACGCACGCAGAAATGTACAACATAAAACACAACGTGTAATAACTAGACAACATAGCTATTGTATGTCGTTGCGTATATCGCAGAGATGAAGCTCCGTGCAGACTCTTCGTGGCTCAAGGCTTGGTTCGATTTGGTCAATGTACATGTCCACCTTCCGTGTCAAGTAGGCCATACAGTCGGCAATCTGCAAACACATAGCTGATTCTTGCATAGAAATGGCGAGTAACTGCAGCAAAATATCATTTCGGCAGACCTCTTTGCCATCGGGCCCGAAGAAGGCCTCGCAATCCTTTTCGATCATCTCATGAGCGGCTTTCTGCAAAAAAAATTTGATCGATCACTCTCTTTTCGCTATTCTTTGCTCCCTGTCTGACCTCGCTTTTCATCGAAACTCAGGTCGGGGGATGGGAAACGCGAGTGCGAGGCGGGGAAACTTGACCTTGGTTGCGGACGCGCACACCTATAGTTTGATCTTTTGGGTGCTTCCCGATATGGAAAGCTTGTCCTACATATCAAGTCGAACTAATGCATACTCGGAACTGTTCGATGTTGTACTCAATTCCAATGAAGGACTTGAGGCAGGCATCGCAGAGTATCCCTCGGAAGTCGTTACTCGGCGTCTCTTGCGCGACGATGTACTTCGATGGCGGAACGTAGTGGAATGAGGTGTCGGCGTCGATCGGTGCCTGTTTACTCGCCGGCACAAGGGATCCGAGAACGACGGCGAGGACGAGAATGGCAGCGCGACTCCGCATGGCCCCAGCCAAACGCACCTCAAACACGTTCGTCAAAGTCGGGAAAAGCAAGGCAAAGATCGATTCGCGATCGCGCGCGCGCCACCACTGGCAGGCAGGTGAAAAATGACGTGGCAAGCAGAGTGGCACGTGAGTGGAAAGGAAATAGACGAACGGCCGGCAGACACGAGACATCGACCAACTGTGGTCGAGATTTCTTTGAGGAGGAGCAGACTAGCTGTTCGCCCTTCGAAAGCGATATCATCCCCCTCTTCGCCGCCGGGCCGGGCCGAGCTACCAACCCACATCTGGTCGAGCGCCTCGAGTTGCATCGCGTGCAAAAACCCTCAAAACCTTTGTGAAAGAAAGGAACCGCCGTACGCTGAAGATGCTCGAGGGGAGCGAGTATCGCAATCGCACGACTCGCGTAAAAAGTTGAAACCGTTCTTAGAATCTGGCACGAGGGGTTTTGTTTATTGAACTCGAGTTTCGGCTTGTTAGACGAGCTTCTTCGCCTTCGCGATTTTTCTCCTTCGAGCGGCGAGCGCCTTCGACTGGACGCGGTGTGGACAGGGACAGTAGGTGGAGTCGCTGCCCAGTTCACCGGGAGAGCCTGGTCCGCCAGGGATGCCGGGATGACCTGCCTCTCCAGATTATCCTGGATGGCCTTGAGGGCCTTGTGGTCCAGGATGGCCATAATTTCCATTGTGGCCGGGTTGAGCTGGCGCACCAGGAGGCCCAGGAGGACCAGGAGGTTCCTTTGGCCCACGTTGCCCGCGACCACCATCAGTGCTTGGGGTTCCTGGTGGACCAGCTGGACCGGGTTGACCACTTTGACCAGGATTTCCAGGATGCCCAGGGTTTCCTACAGAGCCTAAGCAGATCGCTTCCCATACCTGGCTGACCAGGAAATCCTGGCTGTGCAGATCTTCCAGGTTCTCCTGGTGTTCCAGGAGTACCAGGCCCGCTGGGTGTCCTGGAAGGCCGGGAGGACCAGGAGGACCGCCAGGACAGTCTCGGCATTGCTGGGCGTGATCAGAGTTGATAGGATAAAGGTTTCTGGGGAGTCCAGGCGCTCCTCGCTCACCAGGATGTCCTGATGGAAAAGTTTCAGTTGGTTTTCAAAGTCACTAACCTGGTGTTCCGTCGATGCCTGGCTCACCAGAGATGCCCGGAGGACCAGCTGGGCAGCCGCTATTTTGTTCGCAGTTACAAACGCCATCATAGGCCTGCCGAGTCTGCCTTCTTCGGCGAATGGGCGCCGCATCACCAAGGCCGCTCACTCTCTGTTTAATTCTGAAGGGCCGGTTTTAAGACAACAAAATGCCATACCTAATTTCATGCTCCAGGCTCTTGAATTCCTCCATATCGTTCTTCAAGTCGCCCTTGATTGTTGACATTTTGAGGATGATTTGTGGAACGGACAAGAAGAGAGCAGCGAGGGTGACAATAGAAACACCAATTACCGAGTAGGCGGCCACTCGTCCGGTGTACATGTCGGACGGCATGGAACTCGAGTCTGAGAGAACTGACGCTTCTTCGGGGAGGGCCTTATACGCTTCCTGATCACACTAGTGGAACGGTAAAAACAACCTAGAAAATCTTGTTTTTCTTTCCAATTCGCCAATTCGTACAGCAGAAAGAGTAAAGAGATTGCGGTTCGTGCGTTCGAAGTTAATATTGGTGGGCCGGAAGCCTCTTGTTGTCCTCGGCAGCTCCTCTTGCTTCTCTCCTCAATTCAAATGAGTATCCAAGTCCGAGAATTTGACGTGTGACGATTTGACGAAATAGAAAAATTTGACGTGCCCAGCTCTAGTCTCGACGGCGGTCGTCGAGTCTCCTTCGGGGAGATCAAATGCTTCCTCGACCCCGGGCCGGCGAATGTCGTGGACATCTTCGTCGAGGGCTTCCTCAAGTAGACAATCGACCAGATCATTTCTTGACTCGCAAATAAACTCCTCTCTCTCACATCAAAAGCCAACAATTTCATCAGTCGACGCAAGGGATCAGTGAGGAAAATAGAATGAAGAAGAGGGGAGGGCGTCTTCCTCTGGAATCCTGCCGTCTTCGGAAGATAAATGTTCTTCTTAAGAGATGGTGAGAGGCGGGACGAAGCTTTACGAGGCCCCGAGATACGGTCTTCTCCCCTCTGCCCCCTTTCCCCTTTCAACTTCCTCGCCCTCTTGTTGCCATCAGCCATGAAGCTCACGCCGCTGAAGATTCTCCTCCTCGCCGTCATGGTCCTCGTTTCCATCGTAGCAGGACTCCTGCCCCTCAAGGTCTTCATTCTCTCTTCAATACCGTATTTTTTTCAGGCAATGAGTTTCCTCAAGTCGAGTCGTCGTTCGTCCCTCGTCCTATCCATGCTCGCCTGTTTTTCTGGAGGGGTTTTTTTTAGGCGTCTGCCTCCTCGACATCTTTCCCGACGCCTTGTCTGTCTTTCTTCTTGAATAACTTCTTCAGAGATGGCCTCAAGGATGTTTATACAGCGTGGAACTACAGCAGCGACTATCCCTTTGTTCAACTCTGCACGGGTATTGGCTTCTTCGTCGT